>JABASC010000643.1:0-34773 GCA_019776185.1 Plutomurus gul | reverse complement strand
CTGCAGACGGTACTGAACCAATGGCACGGTAAGCCAAGTCGTCACAACTCATTCGAGTTTCTCACAAATTCTCATGCCCTTTTTTTTTTACTTCGGATAGACAATAACGATTTGTGTGTAGTATGTAGTTAGTAATACTAAGTCAGTGTTCCCCCGAGTAGATCCAATTTATACTAATGACATATTTATATAATTTTCTTATTACCTGCATCCAATATCCGTTGTTTGACACTATGCTGTCTCCCGTGCCAGAATTGCCACGCTTTGATTTCGTCTTCAGGACTCTTTTCTTCTCGGAACACCAGCATGACCACGGTCTGTGAAAAAAATCAAGAATAAGCACATGAGACGACAGCAATAGCTAACTAGATTCAATAAATACTTATTAGTAGAATGGGCTTCTGAAGTAGTGAACATTTTTCACAGCATGCAATTTGGATTATGTGTATCAACATGTCTATTGTCTCGCCTTGTCATGTAGCGTCGTTCAATTAAACATGACAAGTCGAGTCGAGCATCATCACTGAATGCCACAGAGAGTCCACTCTGATCCTATTTATCTACAAATACAATTAAACCAGTTGGTCACACTACTCACTTAAAAAGCACACACATAGGTGGATGTTCCTCCGACAGCTGTGTACCTACCTAACTTATTATATGTACAAAAGGAACACAATGTAATGTGTATCGTATCCCATTAACATTCCGTTGGTAAAATATTCCATCTTGTCCTCTCATCGATTCCAAGTAGTAGCAGCAGCAGCAGCAGCAGCTATTGTTTCAATCACTTGTCTCTCTTAGAGCAAAGTTTCTATTTGCAAAAAAATGCAAATATAGTTTTCATTACTTACTGTATCTACCACAGCAGCATAGCAGTATGTATTTAAGTGCCATTATTAAGACGGTGTATAGGAATAAGTGCCTAAGAAGTCCTAAGCAGGATCAGATAGCTTGTCAGAGCGAGCACACTACGAAATCATAATAATTCAACTGTTAAAACAATAATAATGCATGAGTAGAATAATGGCAGTTACATGAAGGTATGTCGTTAGAATAGTCGTTGGACTGTACGACCTGCTTTGTTCTCATCTCTCTCGTTCGTTATTTTTTCACAAAAATTTTTCTTGCTTTTAGCATCGAAGTGGGTGCTGCTGCTGACCACTGACTGACTGTACATACGGCCTGCTCTCTGTGAACTTATTTTCTATCAATGAAAATCATCCTATGCTATAGAACTTGAGTAAAGTAAGTGTGCATACTTAATGAAATGTGTAGTATATAGATTTAGATGGATGATAGTAATCTGTCTACTTTATTTTATTGCTTTTCTGCCAATAGGTAAGCCAACCAGCCAGAAGAAAAGTGGGAGTTACGTAGTCAGATACTTCTGTTAGATTTGACTGCTCCTCTCTCAGGTATTTATTCACGTATATTATTATTCTCTGCACTCAAACAGCAACAACAAGTCCAATCAAGTCTCATCTTTTCATGAACTCATATAGGCTGACACGACACATCACTTCATGCACACCACGCGGTACACTGCTCTCTAAGTGCTACTTACGCTTAAAACGAATAAATCGCTCGAGAAAATATAGTCGCCAGCAGTAGTGAGTGTAGCTTTTATATATTGAGAGGAGGACATTAAAGGTGTTATGTAGCCATCACCTCCCATGGTTTTCACCTCATAAAACATCAACGTGAAATTAAATGTAACGACGAGAAGCCTGAAGACGAGAAGTTGGACAAACGGACATCGACAACACATTAAGTACACTGTGCCATTAACGACTCATAAAATAAAGTTCACATCGAACATCAAATGGCAATCTTCGATTTTCCTACAGAGAATATTTAAATTAACGCTATTATAATATACGAGTGTGACCGGACGGCTCATAATAATCTGCTGGTCCCCATAAAACTGTTGTAGTAAAATATTGAATGGCCCCAACGAGTCTAGTAATCTGCTGCTCGACTTGATTTAACGTCTTAAAATTGACAAAGTTAGTTGGTTAGCAAGAAACCCATTCACATATTCTCACAGAATGAAAATCAGGGTGGACGAGAGAGAAAAAGAGAGATAAGAGATGAAGTGCAATATAAAATTAAATATATATAAAATAATGTATTGCACTGCCTGCAGCAGCTCAGCAGAAAGACTTGGAAAATACAGCCCCCTTTGCCCATTAGTGGACCAAAGTCAATTGTCCTGGTGGCCATAAAATAAAGTAAAACTAGCCAGTGTACAAAAGACAACATCATTACAGCTACTAATCCAATTCTCTCTCTGTGTGTGCACAAAATGTACGTGCTGCACAGCAGTGTGTGCAAAAGAACATTGGCATGACGTAAATGTGGTCTAATCTAGAAGTAGCTCTCAAATGAGATAAGATTTTCTTATTCTCCTTCTCACAATACACTACACACACACAGAAAGACACACGAACGAACAGCAGCAACCTTTCTTTCTGTACTACGAGACTTCTAATGAATATTTATCATAATTTGCCAATGAGGAAGTTGTGCACAGATTTTACAAAAGTCCCCAACTCCAACACATCAATCACTTTCTGCTGCTCTCGAATCCCTTCAGTATAATAATACGGTAAAGCAAATTTTGCCGTTGTAGTGTAATTGTAATCACCATTGGCTGCTACACCGTCGTCGTCACTCATTTATTTTCAATCCAATTAAAATAAATTTTTTCCAAAGAATTCATTTTTTACTGAATTGGGTAACAAGATTATTTCTTACTGCTGCACATAATAAGGATATACATATTATCGTACGTTAATGCACCTGTGCAGAAACAATGAGTAATAATGAGACTGTAGATAGAACACACGTTGTTGTAAAAAAAATAACGTGCGCACTTTTATACTCTTTGTAGTAGTCACAATTGATTAGGGTCTACGAACTTGCTGCTGCTGTTCTGACTGAGTTACGCGTAAATTAAGAATGTATACACAGCCATAAAATTATCCAGTACACAATGTGATTATTATATGTGGGTCTAGATAGACATGATAGTATAACTTTTGGTTTGTGTTGGGAGAGATGTTATAGACAGATAAGCAAGGCCGACTTTCGGCATTGGGAATCGTGATTTCTCTGGAAAATGCCCTGTCATTCTGTCTGTACGTATAAATATTACGCATTGCATCTACCTCACTGTGTGTACATCGACAGTCGATACTAAATAATACTTTACCTACTAATACATACACTATATAAATATTATTATTCTATAATATCAACAACGTAAATAAAATTGTTCTGTGTGCTCGTACTACTTACTTATTATTACTCCCATTTCAATTCAAATGCAAAGCATCATTCGCATTATTTGCTCTCCAAGTCCCACGAACATAAACTTTAAAAGCAGTTCATAGTTTATTGACCATTCTTTGTTTAGATTGGTGTACAGAGACAAGTACGTAAGTAAATGTAATGAGCACAATGACAAAGACAACGAAGTAAGAGCGCACGCAGCACGTACATTTGCATCATGCCACAACGAACGACGACGACAATCTGACTGAAGTAGTACATTGGTATTCCTATTGTCTTCAAGTCGACGTTCTAAAATGCTTTTACAATAATTCCCCCATCAAAATACAAATTTTTATGTAGGTACAGTGTGGGGCATGTTTCTTAAAAATTATTACTGTAAGACTTGGCTACTGCAACTAGCTAACAAAACCAACCACAAAAGCCAATCTGACCAAATCAGTTCCACAATCTACAGATATATATTCTTTTCTGGTGCAGTACACGCCGTACATTTATAAACTATTTACATGCAGGAGGATAAATGACAGAAAGTTAGAAAAAATCGTACAGATTGTGGATGCCTGTAGCTGTATGTGAATTTTGATGTTGAAATGTAGAAGTGTACGTCTGCGGTTTGATTACATCATCAAGTGATCGCATCTGTAGTATTCTGTTTACTGTTGTTGAGAAGTAGAATGGGAACTACTCTATTCACGAACGAATTACTAAAGATACGACATAATAAATTCGTAATAAAAAAGAATTAAGAGCTCCGTTCACATAAAAAAATCAGACAGAACGAGCTAATAATACAAAGTAGGCACATTGTTCGCGTGGATAGGAGATGGGTGGCACGCGTCACACTAATTAGTCAATTTTTCGTCCATTGTTTTCCGCAGGGTGTGCAGTGCACCATTTTTATTATGCACACTAGAAATCACTCAAGCGTCTCTATTCATTGAGAATGAGCAGACAAATGATGTCGATCAATTTATCTCTGCTTACACAGATCTCAATCATTCAAACTCCCCATTGAATCGAAATCGAAAAGTACACAGTGAATAGGCGAGACGAAAACAAACATCACGACGAAGCACAGAAGCGATTTGTATTCTTGCTCTCGATCCACTCTCGTTTGTTTTGCATTGTGTTCACAGAGGTGTGGAATAAACACTCACACTTCATAACATTTAAATTTCGTGTACTGCCACTGCCCAAATAAATATATTCATTCTTACATGATAATAAAGTTATCATTTGTGCATAACTCTCTGTTCTACATACTGTATCAGTAAATTTTTTAATTGCTTAACTTGGGAGCAGCAACAGCAGCAAGTAAGAAGAGAAAGAACAATCACATAATAAAAATAACGCGAGAGTCATGAAACGAGAACTCATCTCAGCTACTAATGTCTAGATTTGTATTCTCGAATGAGACGTTCACGTAGTACTAAAAAAGCTTCGAGCTCCTTATTAAATACTAAGCTTATAGAAAGTAACGAGGGTAGTAGTACATGTGGTATATAGCGTAACTGGTAGGTTGTTATAATCATTTTACTCTTTCTTGTCTTTTGTTTACGAGCTTATGTCTCTTATCCCATTTACACGTTCAATGTTTAACCCCATCCTCCACTCACTCACTCAAAGTTCAGTTGAGACGAAAGTAAAAGATTCTCTCTACATTCAACGTCCTCCGCACACACTCGTCATATTTTACATTTATAAGAAGATTATGCTTTCCTTTTTGTTTCAGTGGCTTTTTCGATTTTAATATACACTGTCTTGATAACAATGCATTAATATGTGATAAAGTTCCACGGAATAGCCCACCTGATATTTTCAGTGATTTCCTCTAAAGAATTACAAGCACATAGGAAAATTGAACTATGCGTGCATGTCATCTACAGACTACACTGTATGTAGAACTAGACTGTAAGCAGGCAGTGTTACAGTGTTATCTTCACTATAAAGTATACGTAAAGGTGGTGTGGATAAATATAGATGCGAAACATTTTGTCGTTTTAGAGTAGAGTCATAATAAGTCAGTAGTTGTATTGTGGTTCATCATACTCCTTAATTGAGTTTTATATCTCGAGCATAAAAATGAAAATGATGTATTTTAATGGGGCACGCAGCACCTGAAAATGCCATTAGGGCTCTCCTCGTCTCATCCACTAAATTCCATAACAAGCACTGTACATAGTGTAACATTCCCCTACCAGTGTACCTACTTACAGAGAATAGTTAGATACTGTAATAATAGTGAAGTAGTGCTTGAGATTACTGTCTGCTACTATTCTGGTAGGTACACTGTTATTGTACACTGAGAGGGTGTTACATTTTACAAATATTACGTTGCAGAGTTGGATTGCTACGGAGCAATCCAATTCCAAGCTTTTCTTCTTTGAAATAAGAACGCACTACTCATTTCTACTTATCATAAGAGAGAGACTTGTGGGAGATGGCGAGTGTACAAAAAATTCCATTGTACCATTCGACCCCTGTGTGGAAATGAAACAATAATAATAAACAATGCCCGCTGCTGCAAGAGCATATTATACAATAATGAGATGCATTGCATAGTAATATAGAGAGTAGAGTGGTGGATGGTCAGGTTAAGTAACAATGCGGTGTCCCTGTGCGAGGGCGACTCTCAAAATAAAACAAACAGCAACACAAGACAATACAACTCACTACACAGACATCACACGAAACCGCAATGACACTACTATAATAATAATACGAAACAATAAGCTACTGTGTAACAGGGTACAAGTACCTTTTAGTTACTTAGTACGTACGGTAGTAATATATTGACACGCCATCATCTACCGTACCCTCTGCCTGTGCTGAAAAGGAAAATTTTACTTTTTACTTAAAATATTTCATAACGAACTACGGTCCAGCAGCAGACTGTTCTTATTATTCACGCATTTATTTACTTTGTTGACCTTGCTTCTGTTTAAGATGAAAAACCTTTGCAAATACATGGAAAAGGGTAAAGCTCTCGCACAGTATTTGTTGTTGGGATGTGCACGCGGACTTATTTGGCTTATTATTAAGCACCTTTACTACTACTACTACTACTATATATACTACTACTATTACTATAGTACAATACAATGACACACATCTCTCTCTTGACATTCAGAAACAATGCAAAGCTTGAATGTGCATGCATTCTCTGGTGTAGATAATACTGTCTGCTGTTGAAAACTAAGTGTGTTGGTAATATATACGTGCAACAAGGAAAACTCTGTGATAGGAGTTTGTAGTGAGTAAAGAAGTAAATTGTATGTTCGAGTTAAATAAGTAAAATGAAGAATTAAAAGGAGGGAAGCCATAATTCATATGAATCCTAAGTCATGAGATTAAAAGTTTCTTCCCTTTTCCTTTCAGAGACTTTTTTTGTTCATGGCCATCCTATTTTCCACTTCACAACTTTCTCGTATGCTACTACATTAATATACACTTTGTAAGTTAGTATGTACACACTTTCCCTGTCACACATTTTCCATTATGCGTTGTGCAGCTGTAATATGTACTGTATAAAAGTTATTTCGATTAATTTCGACATGTGGATTCGATTTATCTACTAAAATCATTACGAAATTTCAGTTTTCATTGTAAAATAAGTATGTGGAAAATAGATTCGCTTTAATATTTTTGTGCATTTTCTAAGCATTGCCCTAAAATTTGAGTGGCAAGTCAGGTAAAAATTTGATGATGAATATTTATTTTTTCTTCAGCACATGTAAAAATGCTACATATACTAAAGTAAACTATCTACCAATCTTTTGTGAGATATTGCTACAGCACACGTAAATTGATGATAAAACAAAAGGTTGAATAATAAATAATAATAAGGGGGCTCAAAAAGTGGTATACAGAACATGCTTCTTGTTATACTGCTCTTATCTCTGGAGAGCAAAGTATTAGTGCAGTGAAGTCAAAGCAGTGCACTATTCCATTTTCTTTCACCTCATCATATTAGTGTTGACTTTGTCTGACTCACATATTATAAATCGTTACTTACGTGCCTTAGAAATTCCCACATAAAAGATATAGAGATAGATAGTAGTAGGCGCATGAGAGCTTAGCAGAGAGAGATAATATTTAGCTGCTTTAAATTCGAAATGGGAGTCCCTGCCGAAATGGAAGAAGAACATGGGACGCGACGACGAGGACCGCACGCATCACATTATTAATGAACCCCCCGGCTACTCTATCCTATCCACAGTAACTATTTACCAAATCGAAATGAAATACTGCTGGCAAACCAAATATGAAATATTCCACAATGCATTACACACTTTACATTACAGGTGGATTGCTACTATATATGTTAAAATAAATGTACCGTCTGCCGTAGCATAAAAGTATGTATGACCCTTTACTTATTTAGTTTCCTTGTCTTTTTTCGGCCCATTCAATCCAAGCTCTAAAATGGTTTTCCCTCTGGGTGCTATCTATTAGAGGTATCATGTAGGTATATGATATTTTATATCTCGTCTACATATATTCGAAGAAAATGGAAATTGTCTTTCGAAAGAACGATTCTATGAACTATAGCATATAAAGAATATTTGCTTCCTTTGACTTTTACTGAACGCTTTCTGTGTGTGTGTGCGTTTGGAGGAGACGGCAGCAGAAACGTAAGATGTTCGTGTCAAGAAGCCTTTCGTGCGTCCCATAACACAACAAGACAACAGAACCAAATCTTTTTTGTTGTACAGAAAAAGACACAACATATTGTTTTTCACCGAATATAAATTAAAAGGTTTTTTAGGAAGCATTCATCTGACTCTCTCGTTCCTTAAGCTCAAATATCTTCAGACACTAAAACTAAAACCTTTTCATACAAGAAGATGCAAATATCTATCTGTACATATAAAGCATTCAGTTTTCGGCATCTGATCGTTTTGCCTAGCAAATAGTGAAGAAATCCCTCTTAATGTAAATTTTAGTGTAGTACCTACCCACCTTCCCAAAAATGAACGCGCAGATGGACAGCACACACACACATAGGCCAGGCACGAATACAAATAGTTTGTTAGTATTAGAGATATAGTGAAACCTAAAAGTCAGAAGCCGAGCGTGAGAAAAATGCAGGGAAATCGCCTTCGGACATAAAGTCTAAGCGTTTTCGTCTATTCCACGCAAAGCCGATGCTCATGCTCACTGTACGGATTTATTGTCAGAGTGCGGTCTCACTCGATTCACTTATTCCATCTGTATATGTTCAGTGTACTTGCCCTACAGTACGATTTCCTCTCGTATCATATTATTTAACTGACTGAGTATGTCTCTTGTCTTAATCTCATTGCATACTACATATTATATAGCGCTGCCTACAATCAGACATTACTGGGTTCAACGAAAAAAGCTGTGCTATAGTAAGGAACGTCAAAAGAAAGAGCAAAAAGAGGTAAGGTACTTGTAAGAAGGAGATCTATTGCTCCGATAAGAGCAGAAACACTATTATCCTTTTCGGGCTCACATCACATCACCTCTGCTCTCGTCGTCCTCCAATGCACGCCCATAGCAGACACATTGCACATATTGGAGGATATGCACGAGCATACAAAGAAAAACCGAAATACACGTCGAAAAAATAACTATCTAGTAAACTGTCTTATTTATATGACCACTCTCTGGAGCTCACCTCAAAACCTTAACCTCTCCCCTTGGTATTTATGACGATGACATTTTCCCTAGTATTACAGATAGTACACTCTATCTTATCTAACAATGAATAATTGAAGTATTCACACACACACACACACACACACACACACAGGACATGGGCTAAAATCTCCTTTGATACTCTGTCATGACAAATCCATCATTCTAATCGCCACTTTATTTATTATTATATAAAAACCGAGTAGCAGTCACACATGTCACAAAGAAACCTAATACGTAATTATAGGTTATCCTTTTAAGTATTCGAGTGTTGTGTGCGTACTTTTCTGATACATAATACTAATAACGTAACGGAATTAGAAATTTTATCTTCTTGTGAATTCAATGGAACATTTCAGTCTCTTAAAATCCGACAGCAACAACAGAACACAAAGGGACTTTGTACTAGAAATCAATTAAATTCTATTAGTTGGCCCGTTGTTGGTGGTTTGTTAGCACGAAGACAATGCAATGAGACGGAAGAGCCCATGCATACACACAGAGAATAATACATCGTGTCCTCTTAACTTCTAACCTCTCTGCTGCTTGTGTACAATAGATTAATAGGCCCGTCATTACCCAACAAATGTTTCAGTTTTTTCCTCTCCTCTTCTCTTCACTTCAGTTCTGCTCAAAAAGCATAATAAGTCAAGTGAAACTAAGTTGCTCGTTTTTGTCGTGCCGTGTCAGACTTATGGGCCATGCCATAAAGCTACTCAATATTCTTGCCTAAAAGCTCAAATGCATTTGGATGGCTCTTCGTCATCATCATAATACCACGTCCCATCGTCCCAATAACAATACTAAGTGCACACACACAGACAACACACACACACACGTAACAATAGGAAATGCTTTTGTTTTTATTTTCGCTGATAACAACAACGAGCAGCACGGCTTATGTGAACTGAACATGGGCCAAACTAACAATACGCTCTCATGACGTAATGCGTTATAGCCGTACTTACATGCACACACAATGCAAACACTTAAAGACACAGACACAACATAATAATATCAGAGACTAGAGGACTAGAGACAGAGAGAACAGATAGCCCAATTTTGCATCTCACGACTTTCCTGCACGCTGCAATGCAACACACGTATAACGCTATATCTTATATTTTCCCAACTACTACTAACAATAAGTAATGTGGTGTTTATGTGGCTGTAGCTGATTGTGGGACAGGACGGGACAACATACAAGGCAGAAACGTCTCTGTATATTATCATAATATTTGGCTATCTGTTGCACGTAGTATTTATGACCCTCTAATATTTGTAAATACACTCACATATAACATTCAAACTTTGTAATAATAATAATGTGCTTAATATCATCCAAATAATATGCGAACAATGCCAAGCTGAAAATCTGCTCGCGAGTAGTGAGAATTCTAGTCTCGAGCTAAAGGTAAAGTTCTCTGTAGTAAAGATAATGACGCACGGTGCACACCTGTTGCTGCTTGCACTGGAAAGGAGCAAAGGCTAAAATCCATTACATTAATTTACTCGCATACAACGTACTTTTACTAAAGTGTATTCCATTGTGATGTATAGTGAGTGCACACGTTACATCTTCATGGTAGTAGTTGGAAAAAGTGTCTGTTGTACAATATCAAGATGTTTCTTCATCAGATATTCCTCTCGTAGAGAATGCAAGGAATATACAGATATAATAGTACAACACGTAAAAGCAAAGCTTAGCATATGTTTTTTGACCAAAGAAACTCTGCTGGCTGATTGTTTTGATGAGAGCTAAGTTGTATGAGTCAATTTTAGCTCTCTTACTCTTACCATTTAGTATTGGTATTCACAATCCCGCTAATAAATATGAGACGTGTATACATACTTATGTAACGTGAATAGGCCAGTCTCAGTGCTTGCCATCATGACTAAGTAAAAAGCTATTATTATTAGTTCTTCTGGGACCATCATTAGGAGAAGCACCTTATACATACGTGCTGTGTGTAGTCTCCTCTATCTCTCTGTACTACTGACACTTTACTCCCTTTTGTTATTACTCCAAATCCGTTGGAATACAATGCCAATGCATGAGAGTATTACTTTTTTAACACTGAGCTTTCCGTAAACTTCTCTCTCATTTATCATGATTCTCTCTGAGAGTTTTTTTCCTGCTGTAGTGTACATATACTATTGTATTGTGTAGTATGTAGTAGTACATTATTATTTGCAATCAGCCTTTATTTTTCATTCCGAGCAATAATTAGGGCTGAGTTGAGTAAGAACAACAAATGAAATGATATTACTACGGCTTGCAATAGGAGACACAGTCTGAATTTCTCTCATAGACAGATCAGCCATGAAGGAGGAAATGCTTTCGATATACGTATAATACCAGAGAACTAGAGCTACCTACCTACTACTTACATTCATAATTCTCTGTAAAGGTGAAACAAATGAACCTTAGTAATTTATACTCACCCTTTAGCTATTTTTTTTGCTCCACTACGAATATACTATGTATACTATAAAGAAATGCCTATGCTAGTATAACGTAACGTAGTACTTAAGATGTTCATATTAATTTTCATTGCTTACCTTCACAGTCTGTGATTTCAAAGGTTTGTCCGATTCGGGAATGTATTCGAGTGTGATGCCATAGAATTGTCCTTTGTTGATGTAGGTGATGCGATCATCTTCCCTTCGCTGACTCGTTGAGATCGGAGACTCCAAATAATATCGGAATCCGTAGTTGGAAAACCTGCAATTAAGATGCATTACACTTTCAATCACCGAGATCCATCCATCCCTCCTCTGTCTCTACTTAATCAACGAGAACATAAACAGAGTGAACGTGTGAATCTCTCTGTCTACACGGTCGTTGTCTTCCCCCTTCATCTCAAAAGCTCCCCTCTTTTATTATAACCCATTCGTAAAGTACTCGTGGGTATTATGTTTCTTGTTCACAATATTAACCCATCAAAATAATCAGAGTTTTCTTACAATTTCGGTATTTGAATTTTATCGGCTTCACTCTGGCGACCAAAGTCATGCCTGTAAGTTTTCAGAAATCGATTAATCTTTCAGTTTATATTATCACAGAATTATATAATGTACATAGAAAAATAAAAAGATTCTAAATTTGGCTTTTTGACAGTAATTGCTGACCAATTTTTATGTTTGGTACCAACGATCAATTGGAAACATTAGCGTTATGAGCTTTACAGAAGAAGAAAATAATTTTACAAATGAAATAGTAGGCACCAATGCACGCATTCTCACTAGGAAAAGCTTAGTAGGGAACTGTAAGGGCACCAATAAGTAAGACGACAAATCGACACCACTCGTCCGACAACATGTAGCCGACACTTTCAAACAAGTTAGCCACTAAGGGGAAAATTGACGGTGTGACCGAATGTAACCATTACCACTAACAAGTGATAGGAAAATTCAAACAACTTAAAAAACCCTCTTGATTTGTTGGGCCATTGATCATCAGGACGCCCTATATTAAATTACTTCCTTTATAAGAATGAAAATGAAAATTTGAAAAAAATTATCAAAAGTCAGAAGTTGACAATCAAGTATCTGAGAGACAGAGTTGCAGTTCAAGATAATGTGAGCCTACAATTATATTCTGCATCAATATTATTTTATTTTGAATCATATTTAATTTAATTTTTCGTTTTTCAGATCCTGAACAATATCTCCAATGTTTTTGTTAACAAATGATCAAGTGTCACATTGATATAAACTTTTTAATAACTACATACAAACAAAAAAATACTCTTCTAATATCCTTCACGTATGCTGAAACCATACGCACATTTTGAGAGACGACAACGAAAACAATAAGGTGAACCAATTAATTTTTCACAATGTAATTCAGTAGTCATTATTTTTTTGCACTAGCTCTATAAAATACTTGAAGAATTATAATAAACATTATTAAATATGGGGAAACTTAGGTATTCGATATGGACAGTCTACATACAATTTATAATTTACAAAAAGCATTTTTACACATTGATGAAAATAGTGCCAGTGAAAGTACGGAGGAGGAAATTTGGGTGAAAGTAGCAGTCAAAGTAGAAATTAAGGACGAACTTCCAGAAAAACCTGGAGGAGATGACACTAACTTGAAAAGAAGCGACAGAAAGCAATGGATCAGCAATTAATCGTCAACCAATATTACACAGGGTCCTTTATTACCAAGGTCGTGTCGATTTCGGTTGGGAAGGGGTCGTTCGTCCATTTGTACCTTGACTGCTGTCTCCACATATAAGTCCAGGGTGGCAAATCTCGTTATAGTCGAAACCCTATAAAGTTAACAAAAGTATTCTCAGTCAATTATTCTTTAATTGCAACATAAAGAAATGATTACCTGTGTAATAAAACAAATAAATCCTTGATCAATTAAATGTAATTGTGTTTAAAGTATGTGAGATGTTCGGTTTGTTTATGTGTAATTATATTTAATGTTTGGTTTTTTTAAGCGTGTTTCAGTGTTTCTATTCAAAAAATTATAATGGTTGAAGGTTACTAAGATATAATTAATATGAGTGCACACACAATAATATATGTTTACTGTCCCACAATTAGTTGTCTGTACATTTTTACAAATTGTCGCTGACATTCTCACAATTTTTTTACTGTCTGTACACATTTTCTTCTCTCGTCTGCATCCTGTGTCTGGTTTACCCTATACATACAGGAAGCCTTTGTCTAGAGTCTCACTTGTATAATGTAGGGTTTACACAAGAAAACGTGTGTCTGAGAGAGAGCTAGCATTAATTATCTGTGTCACCATCTATATCCATAATCATCTTTCAAGATAAAATCTGATCTCTTCTTTTAAAAAGTTCGGATTATTTCTCATCTCATTTACTTTCATAGAAAAGTACCACTTGTGTAGTCTGTTTTATTTGTATAATGTAGTTTTTAGTAATAAACTATCGTTTCCATGTCTTGAGCAGATACAACAAATACATACATACGAGATTCAACTATATAGATAAAACTTTAATGTCTATTTTATTAGACAATTTTAAATCTTATTTTTTGTATTATTGCAATCCTTCTGTCTTGTAAGATTTTAGATAAGGAAAGGATATTCCTACCATTACTGTGTTCGGACGACACAACGATGTAAACAGAAAAATGCAAGTCATTCAATGATAAGTAAATTATTGTCACAAAAATACTTCACCTCTGAGTGAGAGATACCTATTTTACATTAACTTACGCTAGCGGTACAAACGATTAATTATTACGCACACTGTCTCATTAAATGTTAAATGCAGAAAAAATGTCATATTTTAATTGTTTTTCTTCTTTCCCATTTCTACTTTTTGTAAAAGAATCCCATTCTTCAATCAATCTCCGTCCTCGACTAATCCAAAATGGAAAACTAATAAATCTGCTGCATCTAATATTTTGGCACATAAAAGTATTAAACTTCATACATACATCAAGTTAGTTTTTTGGTGCAGATTTTAGTCAGTATATTTTGCCAACTACACTAAAATAATGCTTGATGGAGAGCAAATGTGAATACACATCAGAATATAAATAAGGTGAAGCCCCCGGTCATCTGCCTCTTAACATTGCAGGTATGCTTTTGTTTTTTTCGTTCCACTCGTCTCATTTATTTCACTTATTATTATCACCATCCACATTAGCCTCTCTACTAATAGGTACCCTAATGTGCAAATAAAGTACAGTACTTATTATTTATTGACTGCACACATTATCGTCACATTATATTATTACTTGAATTATTATTGCATGAAGTTACAACGAAAACTTTCCTCCAATCTAGTTACACTGCACACAGTCTGTCCCGTACATTCATATTTACAACAACATTACTGGTAGTGAAGTCATCATTAATACAGTTCTTATATTGGAAATCTCGAAAAAATTATATTATTGTTTTTTCTACGTGCTCACCAACTGTTCTCACTACACAACAGTCGAATAAATGATCACAATCTGAAAGGAAAGTGCACTACAGGCTAGCAATTCATATGCATTTTGCAAATTACGTATCTATTACTCTTCTAGCTCTGCTAGTAGACAATAATGCATTGCATATCTTACTTTACTACGTGCCAAAGTGTCTCACACAGACCTCAGACTTGGCGGCGCACTCTGTATTGTATTTTTATTGCACACACACAAAGAGTCTGTGTGTGCATTGATTATTTCAAAATATTCTTCTCAGACAAATAGAGAGAGAGAGAGAGCACAGCAGATTACAAAAAGGGTGCTGAATAAGATGTTGCTTGCTTGCTTTACATTAACGTGCATATCTCTACGTTACGATATCTTTCTGTGGGTTAGCAGACCTATATGCATAGCATACGGGTGTCTTATTGCACTTGCTAATGAATTTATCAGGATTGAAGTACGTTGGCTCGACTGAATACATATGGAGATATTATCACGGAGACACAGACTACCAGCTTAAAATTCTCTTGCATTTATCAAAAGCAACAACGCAGTGTGTAAACCTAAGTACATACATAATATAAAGTATAGAGCGGTAACGTTTTCAACAAATGGCCCACAAGCAACAGCCACATGCATAAAGCTACAAGAACGCGAATGAATGAATGAATGACTGAAGAGACTTGTGATTTATAATGTTCTGACATTAGAAAGTTAATCCAATCTGAATCTTTGCATTGCAAATCTCTCGACGAGAGCCAAGCCAAGTCCAGCTAAGGCTGATTGCATTCTATACGAGCACATTGTGTCTATCTAGCACACATGTGCATACAGTAATTCCACCTTATGTTATTATTATTATATTACCTATACTATTAATATCTATTGTAGTAGTAGTAGTAGTGGCTTGGCTGATAATATTATTCTTTATGTCGAGAAATTTTGATGTGATTATCATTGTCTCGTGTCAAATACGATCACGTGACCAATGAAACTGACCAGCAACAATCCAATGAGTCCAAACATAAACAAAAAACGGCCATACACACAACACTCGACATAATCAACCAAATATTGTTGTCTCACTCAAGATATTCTGTAATGATAAGACATTTCAGTCCGTATCAACACAGTTTATTTATTTGATTGCTGCACTGTGTTGTATGTGTGTGCGTGTGAGCAATACTAATAAAAGTTTGTTTTATGTTTATGCTTATTACGCACAAGCACCAATGTCCATTAGTGTTTCGAGTTAACTAGTTATAAGTAACAACCAGCCTTGCTTCTTGCCGATAGCCAAAACAAACAACAAATACAAAAGTCTAGCATTAGAAATACAAAGTGTCTGTGTGTGTAAGTGGCAATGAGTTAGTTGGAGTTAGTGTCCGAGTGTCCCCTATTTAGAGAAATGCAATAATGAAATCAAGGAAATATTTGAGAATTGCTGTTTCAATGTGTACAGCATTATTAATGTATCAACAACAAGGCACACACACTTTAACCACAACTACACTATTATAGGTAAGCCTATGGTTTATTGCCGCAACATGAATATTTATATGCAAATCGTTACTCTATTGTAGTTTCCCTAATGAATGAGATGATATATGGGTGTACGCTTAGTGTATGTGTACACTCGTTCATAATTGCTGTGTGTGAAGTGTGTTGAGTGAAGTTGAGCTGAGGTGTGTCGTGTTTCCCCTCTCTCATAGTCAGCTACTAATTAATATGTAAAGTAATTGGAAAGGAACTAAAAACTCATTTATCATGTAAATAGGCAGCAGTGTGCATGTGTAATCTGTATGTTCACACAAAACTAAAGCAAAGAGAGTAATACTTTAATAATGTTAAAAAAAATATGTAAATGAGATTGTTTCTTGTGTGTACGGTGTAAATCATAGGTGACGATATGAACATTTTTAATGTACAATGTACCTGTTGAATAGTGGAATGATCTCTGGGGGTGACGGCGTCGGTGCCGATTCCAGAGTCTGGCGAGGGGAGATCAATGGTGACGGGTGTTTTGTAGGGGCCGACAGCCGCCCGATTGTATCTGTCGACGAAGGAGGTCGTGTCATTGTTTCCGTCATAGCCACTGAGCTGTCTGGTGGTGTTGGACACACCACTTGCACCATAGTCATTGTAATAGTCTCTGAAGTAGGGTTCGTTGGGAGAGGTCACCGTGTAAATTCCTGCAGCACCACTGAGTGTAATACTTCCGCCCGTCCGGAGACTGGTCGTGAACTGGGAGGGAGAGGAGACCACGACCCCGGGTTGATTGCCATATGGCTCGTAGGGGGACGTTCCATGTGCAGACTGGTTGCTGAGCGTTGCAAACAGTTGGGGGGATTGGTAGGGGTGGGGGTCTTCGGAGGGGGACACGGAATTGTTGTTAGGGGGGCCTGCCCCAGGTTGGCCGCCGCCAGAAACGCCCAGGATACCGTTCATCCGCGGACTGCCCGCTCCGCCGGGTGAATGAGCATTCTCTTCCTTGATTATGATTACAGAGGAGGGAGGGGGGCCGCCGGGGTCGGCCGGACTCAGCGAGTCCCCGTTTGTATATCTATGACCGTTTTGCTGGGAAATCTTTGATGTCAGCTTTGACTCGCCGCGACGTAGCACTGATTGGGAATTTTGCAATTTGTTGCCTGGCATTGGGACGCTGCTCACGAATACTTCACTCATGTCGCCATTCGTCAGCTTATTCGCTGATGTGACAGCAACAGGTCTGTAAAAACGATATGACATTTTGTAAATACATTGAAATAACTTTTCTAAATTCAAATTAATGAATGTGAACCCCGTGCATGTCTGGAATGGATTTCCCCGCGGTACATAACAATGAAATAAAATGAATTACCACTTGAAATACCAAGCCAGAGAGCTTTCTCTTGTAAGAAGAACTCAGAATGACTGCTTGTCCTTTTAATACACGTTCTTTCAATTTTTATGGTCGTATAGTGAATCAGTGTGCCATGTATTGCGTTTGGAGGAGAATCCAACTCACGACGATTGTCTCTCTCTCTCTCGCACCGACCGAGCACAAAATTCCTCCAGATCATAACAACACGCATATAGAGAGAACTATTGCTGACTCTCCATGTAAAATAGATAACACCGTACACGATGATGACGAAGAAAAATGTAATAAAAAGTTCTACTATTATAAACACTATTGTTGTGGTGTTTGTCCGCGTACGCATAAAATATTCAAACAAACTTTGCTAAGTATAATCGTTCCCCCCCTCTCTCTATCTCTGTGTGTGTGTGAGAGAGAGAGAGACAAGCCACGAGATGCTAAAGAAAAGGCAAAGTCGAGTCGTACAGTTAGTCACATTCTTATCTGATTGCCTCTTTCTGTTTCTCTCACTACTAATCAGCTCCTCACAACACAACAACAGTCCGAACCTCATTAACATAATTAGAAATTTTAATTTTACGACTGCTGATCGCATAAATTCACTCTGCCAATAGAGAAGGAAACCAAAGGCAGCCAGCCCATTTCGTTTACACAATAGAATAGAATCTAGAAGTGAACTCTCAACTCACTCACTCGAAAACTCAAATGGACGAAATGCTCCCGCAGCCTTACAGCATTATACACATATTAGTACATAGAGTCGACTTGTTTATCTTTCATCTCTCTCTGTCTCTCTGTTGTATGATTCTCTTCTGTTCTCACTATTTGGTCCATGCTTCCACAGTGTGTGACTATCGAATCCGCAGTCACCTCACATATCATAATAGGCTACACACCACTATGCAATACATTACCTACTACAACAAGAAACAATACACCCAATTTCCCATTTACTAGCTCTGCTTGTTAGTAGGCGCACACAATGAAATCATCTTGCACTGTGCTGCTGCTTATCTCTATTGTATTGTGTTACGTGCAGTGCTCGCAGTATTTCTTTGGAATAATTGAGTGTCGGCCAATGGAGTAAAGTAAGAACATTTTGCTCGCAAATCATTCTCACTTTGTACATTTTAATGTTTCTTCCCTTTTTTCTGAAAATTGATGAAATGAGCTGACCGAGTACTTTGATTGCTATCAACTCATTTCCTAAGACAATATACATTAAAAAGCAAGACAGTCGTAAAATAAAATATTTTTGCAATTACATGTAAAATGAAAGAACTCTTTTTAGGTTACACTCTATAGACAGCCAGTGCACTTGTAAGATGAAAAACTGCGGCTACATCCGCCTTAAGACTGAAAACGTACATTTACTACCTACACGCAAAAATGCAGACTTTGGTATTTCACAGAGAGATTGTTTATGAAATGCACTTTTCAAAGAATCCCTTCTCTATGTGAGTTACCTCCTGCGGTAATGAGTGACATGTAAATGCATAGGCTTAAACTGTATTCTAACATGCTGGTCCATTAAATAACGTCTCGTCATCATCATAATTCTGATTTTTGTGGAAAATGCGTGGGTGGGGTGAACACGACGTGCATATTCATGAGACTCAAAGGACGCCAAAAAGCCATAGCCTTTCGTATAAATTAAAACAGTTCGACCATTCCAATACATCTCTCTCTCTCTCTCTCTCTCTCTCTCTACATAGTAAAATGTTCTCGATGTGAATCCAATTTTTACCATTGGAGCAGAAGCGAGTGAGAGGAAACATCATTGCTGACTATGGTGAGGAGAGGAAAAATTGATGTGAGGGCGAGCAGCTTTAATAGGAAAACCATCAAATCAAGATTCCACAACCGGAGATTTCCACATTTTGTGATCTATTTCACTCAATCCAATCCAATTACAGACATAAGTCAGTTGAATGAAGAAAAGAAGAAGCCACCTGGTCTGACATTTAATCTCATCGCAGACTCCCACTCAATTCAATAACAATGTCCAATATAACCCTTTAACTGAAAAGAATAAGGAATCCACAACAGCAGACCACGCATCAGTTTTGTAAATGGCATGGCACAGTAGAAAATCTAAACGTACTTATAATGCATATGTACAATCACCCTACGTATTTATCTATCCACTTACATACATCAACTAACGGCTGTGGCATATATTTCTCACGGGAGGTATCTATTTACTAATAATAATATATAATTCTTCACAGTACTACAAATATTACCGCAAGTGTCACCGACAACAAAAGGCAGCAAGCACCCTAACATGTCTAAGTACCACTTACATACTACTATAAAGGCGCACACATCTCAACAATCGACCGTCACTTATAAAAGTAAGCAATTAGAGACTCTGGAGAGCAAACGCTCCCATTAAATTTCCTTTTATGTGTTTCGTGCATTGTTAGTATTCATGTGTACATGCCGTTGCTTGCTGGTGTGCTTTCAAGATCAATTCTCAAAGTCAAAAGTCAAACTATCTATCTTTCATTTCTAAAGAGGAATTAGTTACTAAATCCGACCACTCTCCACCAAGCATATTTCTGCGCATTAGTATTTATGTAGAGTCTATCATGCAGCATTTGTGGTGTGGTTTACAGTCTCTGTGTGTGTGTGGACATTTCTCATGAATACCTACTACTAAATAATAAAGGTATGCCACACATTACCTATATTGACTATTGTAATAGGAGGACACACATACTTTGAATACACCAGCACTCAATTGGACTGACTCTCCATAACTCTTCTACGATGAATGTCATCATGGACGCAGAGTTTAATTTATAGTGTACATGTCTCAGAAGAAAGACTGCTACTCTTTTGTCCTCTCCTCCACTAAATTGTCGTAGGTATAGTACACAGCGTACTACTTTTGTTTTCCTCAGAAAATGTGTGCTTTATTTGTATTTCCATTGTTGGCTTGCGGCTTCGTCCTCTATGCAACTTTATAGCAGTCGTCCACTTTAAGTCAACCTCCACCTGCTCTACCCATTGTCATTTATTTATTGTTAGTAGGCCTAAGGCATTCTGTCTCCTTACCGTTTCGAGATTGCCTCTCTATTACTTGACTTCCAGTGAAAATAAGTCAATGAACACAAGGACTAGCGGGAGACTGAACTATAGAGAAAGAATGCTTAAGGAAAAATACAACAGGGACGTCGTGTCACGTCAAAACTCCCATCAGAATCGATTCCTACTGAAAGGAGAGTATTTGTATAGGGCGCATTGTGTGATCCATTGGCCGAAACCGTTCATTTTACAAATAGTCATAAACACACACACAATCTTTATTTGACTCGACTCTCAAACTCTATTAAGAAAGTACGTGGTAGTTTGGGGAAAAGCATGTCGCTTGATAATTCACATATGAAAAATGTGAATTGCGTGGGGGTGTAATATTTTATTGTTAGCTGGTGTGCAATACTTAACTCTGCTCTGCTGTTGGTAGCCCTAAAGGGTGAATATTTAATCAAAGTCTATTGAAAATATGCATTGTACTCCTTACACAGCTGTACATATATAAGAATATTTAGGGAGTTTCTTGCGCGTTTGTATTTTCGAAAACATTTGGCCGTAACTGCATGAGGTAAAATTTTAAAGATGAACCCGCTGCTCTTGAACGCTAAAAAATGATACATTGGTTTCTGCATGCACGTGAAATTGAGTTGTTGCTTTGCGAGATACCTGACTTATAGACCATATTCCACAACATTGCATTCTCTCTCTCTCTCTGATGATCTATGGGGATACTGTAGAGTAGAGAAGAAACTCCCTCCAATGTAAATTCAGTTACCTAAATGCAGAGAGAATTTGAATAAAATGCCTACAGACTATTTACGGTATGTTCTGTTAGAATGTAAAACTGTACACATATAAGTATGCAGGCATTGGTCGAAGAAGTCAAGTGAGCAGGTGACAGGCCAAAAACCCAAACACTTAATAATAATAACCGATGGGAAGCAGCACAACAATTGTCGTAGTAATGAAGAAGGAAATCACATTGGCTGTGTGCATTCGATCATGTCAGATTGCAATTTCTAAATTCGCTCTTTATTCAACATCAGACTGAGTCATGACTGTGTGACCGTTGCTGTTAGAAAATGTTATAAATTCTACAGGGCAAACACATACACGTCATGTACACAGTCAAGTAAGGCACAAAACTTATTGTTAACAAATAAGGAATTTGTAGGAATGCATGGAGGATGTCTTAGCAGAAGATTGTGGTGGTGAGCTTTGGCTTCATGTATAATGTGGGTCTTAGCAGCAGAAAGATCGTACGTTCTGATCAACTCTCCTTACTACTACTAATTTCTTATTCCAGACCATACGTTCTTATATCATTCATCCATTCTTCATTGCACACACACACACACACTACCATACACAAGAAGACAGCAGAGCATTCCCGCGATTCGCATTTCAGAAGGATGCCATTATTATGGTAATTTTCCACCATATTTCATGGTAGCAGAGAATCCAAGTTGATTTTCATGTGATGACCGTTTTTCTCTTTTCTTGCAAAAATTCTATGAAGGACTTGGAAGGAACGATAGGATACTCATTATATACGAGATGCGTTGGTCATTTTCTCCCAGAGTCATTTGTGGATACGACTACAAATAATCCACCTATGTTGTACTCATGTACTGTACTGTTGTTGCACTCCCTCTTAATCGTATGTATATGTACTTATGTACGAAAGGACATTATCTATTGCATAACATAAACTACGTGCAGTGCAGTTGAGAGGCTGTGTCCATTGTGCACCAGTCTCGCTCACAGTCTATCGCATATTTTATATTTCTGTTCATCCCTCGTGTCTGTAACTGATTCTTTTATTCTCGTATTGGTAGTGCGGAGACGGACTACCACGGGTTTTCTGTTTTTTATTCACTATTATTTATGTAGAGGTATTTATATGTTCTGTGTGCTACAGTGACTAGGACTGCAGTCACACAATTTTATTATTTTTGCCAATTCACAGAGACTATCTATTACATGCAGATAAATATGTTTTCAAATGTGATGTTTGTGCTTTTTGGCAGTGGTATTTTTCTCTCTCTCTTTCTAGTAGTGTGTAGGCTTGCAGTAATAGTGCATCGTACAATCGTACAGCAGGACGTCAAGATGAATCACTCGGTTAAAAATTATTATTAATGATTTAAAAAATACTACAGCCGTGAATTTCTCCAGAATGAAAAGATAAATTAGTCATGGTTCATCTATACGCTTGCTAGTTTAAGCTTTTGTAATTCACATGTATCCTGTTATTATTATTCCTTGGCTTATATTATATACACTCATTGCGTTCATAGCAGCAGCAGCAGCTGCAGACATTGCATGTGAATACTATAGAAAGAGTACCTACTATTACAGCAACAACTAACAACCTAAAGTAGTACTACTACCATGCAGATCATTATATACACACTATAACAAGCAATATATAACAATACAATAGTACACAGTACGTACACAGAGAGGAGTAGCATTTGCCAAGTTTCAAGATAATAAAGTGCCTTCACGTTCAAACATTTAAATTTATACATTTATACATCATTCACGATAAATTACGCATGTACAGCGTATCTGCTGTTGTATGCACATTTGGCTGTTTATTAGGGTTACTACTTTGAAGAAACATTCGTAAGTAGACAGTAGGTACAGCAAAGAGAAGAAGACAAGGCAAGGAAAAATTAGGAATAAAGAACAGCAGATAATAAGTCATCATCATCTTCTGAACATTTTACTTCATGTTCTCTCTGTGTGTACATTGCACTTGGACTCCTTCTCACATGTACAGTTTGGTTGGCCACGACTAAAAAAACAAGTCAATGCAATTCCCCCTTTAGTATGTAGTAGTTAGTAGATGACTAAATAGAGTCGACTTGACTTTATTGGACTGTGTCTGTCTGTGTGCATGCAAAAGTGGTGGTGAAGAGAAATAGCATCTCATAAATATGAGCTATCTTCATATGCCACCTAAGCTGGCTGATCATCATCATCACATCAGAAAGGAAAGGAGAGCCAATGCAAAAACAAATTAAATTAAATTATAAGAAAATCTCAGGCAGGTCAAGGCATCCATTTGCAACTACTACGTATTTATCTATCTAAAAGTCTGCTGGCTGAAGCTGGTTAATTCTCAGAAATTATTCATTAGTCGTAATAAGTTACAGAGGTGCATTTTTCTTCTTCAGCCTCATGAATTATGAGGGTCGTTTGTTGTTTTAATAACGGAAATTAATTTACTAAGTAGGAATACAGCCAGAAAATCAAGAAGGGGCATATTATAATATTGATCGATCCCAATCTCTCTACAAACTCTTCCCAGCAATAACAAACTACAAGAGAATGCAACCGAAAAAGTGTGCTTACCTTGCTAAAATATATAATGTGCATAATATTATGCATAGCACAACAGGTAGTAGCAGCAGATAGAAATAAACTACTAAAAAGCGCAGTGGTGAGTGAAGGCTAGACACGGAGATGGGTGCATCAGTGTCTAAGTCGAGTATGTAGGTGAAGTCACACACATACAGACAGACGAGTGTGCACAGGACGAGTCAGAAAAGACAACCTGTATACTGAACTGAAGCAAAGAAGTCACAAGGTTAGACAAGACAATCCAGGCAGTCAGGATAATCAGGCAAGTAGAGGGCAGACAGGACGTACACTCACAAGCAACGTACGTTGAGGTAGTCAAAGTCAAGTTACGAGTTGGACTGGACTGGAGTTGAGTTGACTTGTCTCGTGCTCCTCTCTCGACGTCCCACCATCACCAACACCACCACCACCACCACCACCACCGTACGCAGCACAACACTCGTATGTATTTTTATAGGTAAATATATATATGAAATGAAAATGAAAGTGGTTCGAAGGCACAGAGCAGCGCTGATCACATAACATCATCACATAGCAACATCTCCAAATTAAATCGAGTGAGCCAACGAAAACCAAATCATACATTCAGGAATACTGTGTAATAGTAGAGAGTCAAGTTTGAGAGTCAGTCAAATCAACTCAGGTCAACCATCTCCTCCTACTACAACCAAACTAGCCAAATATTATAAGGTACTTTTACTGCAACACACAGTGAGAAAGATGACAACAATAAACCGGAATGGGAAGAAGTTGCACTTGAACTTGCACTCGTCTCTCATTTCTCTACATATTTCGCAAAAGAAATTCGCATCAATAACGAAGAAGTGCAATGATTGCACATGAATGACTATTACCGCTATTTCAAAAGAAATGCATAATTCTATCAATGAGTGCACTGATTGTATGTACTCTTAAATGACTAGTACATATTATGCACATGGGGGTTCACAGTTGAAAATTTTAATAAATAATGTACAAGTAATAACTTACGACCAGATGTCGGCAGTGAGTGTTTTCTCCGTTTTGATGATATCCTGTGAGGTTTGCAATTTCCCATAGTAATCATAGAGGATGTTTCCGAATCCGGAGGACGGGTCGTCAGTGGCGTGCAGCATGGCGGTGGTTGCGGCGGCGATGGGATGCTCGTAGGTCGTGTACGATCTCCACTCGGCGGCCGAGGCTAGTGAAGTGGCGGGGGCATGTCCAACGGAGGCGGAGGATGGTGACGGGGCTGTGGTGACCACCGTTTCGGACGACTCGGAAGACATACGCGCGGCCCCGCTCAGGTAATCCAGATTCTGCTGATGATGATGATGATGATTATGGGATAGTCCAGCAGATGCACAACTGTTCCCGTTCAACAACAGTGAGTGTCCAATGGCACTCGTCAACAATGCACCACCTCCTCCTGCAGACAATAACGAAGATGACGAGGAGGTCCCGGAGGCCTCCAACAATTCGCTCTCGATCAGCGTCGTGGCGACAGAGCACACACCACTTAAGTACAGAACCTCAACCACTCGACGCTTCTTCAGCTATTTAATACGAGTCCAGTTTTCTCTAACTAAAACACGACAGAGTTGTTGTGTATTATTCAGACGTAAGTAGCGCTGCTCTCTTCCTGTTCTGTTCTTTCTTCTCCAGAGACGAGACTCTCCAGACGAGTTTCTGGTTGTTGTCAGGTTGTTGCGGCGGTCCGAGATCGGATTCTTGTTTGACAACTGTTGCGCCAGGTTAGTTCACTTTTTGTTTTGCTGGCTCGGCATCGGCTCACGATATACTCCCTACACACTCTGAAACATAAACAACAACAAGAATACGGTCAAGTCCAAGTTCATTTCAATGTGCAGCCACTTTGCCACACAGCAAACAACTTCAATATCTGTTTAACCTTCGTAACTATTTATTTACACGTATGCGCATAATTATTTTATTACTATTACGAGTGCGATTCGATTTCATTCATTCATTTTCTCCTCAGCTCCTCCCCCTCTCTCTATCTCCATCAATTTTCTATTTTAAGACTATGTGAGTAAGAGGCATAACTTTGCATCTACAAAAATCGTTCAATACAGAAGCCAAAGAATATCGAGTTTTCTATATAGAAGAGATAGCATCGTTTTTTGCACGAGATACGTAATACGTTACGCTTGAGAGCAATTAAGTCTGCCTTATCATTTGATTGTGCTGGTATGTGTGCTGATTCAGTTTGTGCTGCTAGATTCCAAAGATGTAATACTATTTACAACTACGCAAGGTGCAATCGCCGACTGTATAAATAGTTTATGATCTACTAGTGTTAGAGTCGCGGGATGAGATTGTAATTGATGTTGTACACAGGAGAATGTATACTGGAGTGAGTGGAGAGCAAGGCAATGCTCCTGTAATATACAAATCAATCTCAAACCTCAATTCAGTCTCAACAACTTTCTAACTCTTCCACAACTGAAATCAGTGAGTGAGGAACATTTCATATATGTACTTGTAAGTGCAATTTGCATCTTATAAGATATCTTATAATAATATCTAGCTTGCACACACAAGTATTAGATATTGTTATCGCATCGCCTTGTCATACTGTGCCAGTGGTAGTAGAACATGCAATTGCAGAGCACGACTTGCAGATACTTGTCAACAATAAGTTAAGTCTTGACTTTGGATTTCCTAGAGTGGAGGGCACATAGCGTGCAGCTACTAACAAGACATGTCTGTGTACACATTCAGCTCTCGTACAGAACGATTTGTAGTGAGTACGAGCAATAGCGAGCACAGATCAGTACAGAGATTCGATTAAGATCCGCGGAATATATGTACTAACTATGCAATCGATTCGAGGCAGAGAGAGAGAGAGACTGACTGACTGTGTTGTGAATTGTGTTGTAAATTCTAAAGCGCAGCTTTACTCTACAAACCTATCGACTGTAATAAACTAAAAGTCTCTCGTGTAAAATTAATATACTACTACAGCAGCAGCGGCAGCAGATAACCGTGCGGTAGTAGTAAAATGTAAAATGCCCCATGTAGTAGTCGTAGTATTGCAAAATAAGTATTAGTGTATAGTTGCTGGTACAAGGATTAAGTAGTGTATAGGATTATTAAGCTGCATTGTAGTTCCTATGTAACAGGTAGGGCGTGGTCGTGCTCTGCAACAACAGCAGTTTCTTTTCTTTTCTAAAAATCTTCGACAGACAAGACAACAGAGTGTTACGCGGTATAAATGTAAATAGTAAATTGGAGTTGCAACAAAACGGCAGCAGTAACACACACACACACACACACACAGATTCAATATTATATTTCGTAGGAAAAGAACATAATAAGAATAGAGAAGCTAGAGATGGAAGATGGAAAGATACAGCGATCACAATAATGTAACAATAACGAAATCAGGAGCTCTCCGCCAGTTAAATAGAGTGAGAACGACTAATATGAATATCATGTATTCTTCTACTGTAAAAAGATATTCCTTGGGCATATCCGATTCTCATGTGTAGTAGGTAAGTAGATTGTACATATATTCGAATAAATTCTATCTATACAGTACACACACCGCAGATGTTCATATGCGTGGAGAATCATCCATAATACAAAGCGAAAACCGAGCTCCTAAGAAGACATTACATTACACGGGATATTATTTTACATTTTGTATTAAAGCGTAGTGGTCGCCGTGGCCGGACTTCACTCAAAGTGTACGCGAGTGTGAAGCAGCCTACGTTGTTGAATTGATCTGATTTCGAAGGAAGCAGAGAACCGGCCACTCCTTCCTATTCTTTTCTTGTGGCCCGACATACCGAAATACTATATTTCACTTTAAAGCGTCCCCTACAGCCACATCATCAACATTTTCATCTCGACTTGCGTATTCCTATGCCATCGTCGTCTTGTCCTGTGTGGACAATGTCCACTTTTGCTGTCCGCTTCCTTTTTTCGCCTCGCGCAATATCACATTCCACATTTAAGATGAATCCCTTAGCTGAAGAATGTACAAGGTAGGTACTAGAATCAAAGGCGTGTATTTCTAAGTGTGTATCTATGCGGCATTTTGGACGTTCCCAAAAAATGGTCATAGCTTCACTCAACTTTAAACTCCTACTCATTTTTACTTTTTGCACTTGACCATTAAATCTTGACTGAAATGACGGGAAAAAGTTCACGTCAAGCACACAGAGTGGTAGACAGACATGGAAGTGCAATATCTACTGATTACTACTACAGTAGAGAACGCAATGCGAACAACTCTCAAAAGTACAATTGCAATGCAGCAGTACGTGTTGCTCGTAGTATTCGATTTGTTTTTGCCTTCCTCATCTTTCGACACAGAGAGGAGTCAGACGGCGGACAGTGTAAAAAATTCCGAGTGCAATTAAGGGTGAAAATAGAGAGCCAGCCAGGTTTTATCCTACTACTTATATATGTTGTTCTGTGTTACTTTTTTTACTTACCTATGTACTACTAGTAATGGCTTAAGGGTCAACTACGGGATTTTGATGAGAAATATGAGAAATGATTTCTTTTCAGTGTATATAATGCCTTTATCACATATTATACACTAACTACTCACTCCTATTCTACTACAACAAATACGAAGGAAAGATATATTTTCCTTTTGACTCGACTCTTCCGTTTCTTTCTGACTTGACTTTATCGTTTACATTAAATTGTGGAAGATTCGACTCATATGGGCATATCATAATAATGTAGAAATGTAACAGACACTCTCATCTCGTAGGATCTGAGTGCACAGAGTCTTTTCTTCAGATTCTTCTATTCGTTTGTCTGTACTGGGCTGCTGCTGGGTCACCAGCCTCTACTATTAAGTATTTCTCTCTCGTGTCTATGTCTTCCCTTGTCTTGTCTTCATTTTATATGACTTTTTACTTAATTCTGAAAGCCATCCCGTTCCATTCTTTTCGAATCACTATCTACGACTACAAAGTACAGAAGAACTGACAAACATTTTATTCTGTTGCAACCGAGAGAATATTTTTAAGTTGCTACTTACTTATCTATACATTTCTCTATTGTAAATATCACGGGTCTGTGTGGATTCCATTCACTAGATTCTTAAATAATTCTCTCTCGTTTGTCTTGTCTTATAGTAACTCTTTTATATATTTAATCCTTTCCGTTCATTTCTCCTCATTTTGTTTTATCTTCTGTATGGAACACTCTTTGAAGTCTCAAAGTCAAGCAAAGTCTTTTAACTCGACATTCATCTTCCATATTTCTCAGTGTATAGTACACTTGTATTGTACATGCAGTGAATATACACACATCTTTGTATGTGTAGGCTGCTGTAAATAATTCAAGTGGATGTACAACAACACTGTCTACATAGTGTGACTGGCTACACTTTTACGTATTGTACTTTGAATTTAGGTACTATTTACAACGGATTGCACTTGTAAGGAAACGTCAGAAAGTACAATCCAACTTTACACACCGAACAACGCGAACGAACGAAGCCAAATAATCTCCACTGTCAATCTCAATCTGCCTCTCCTCCTCGTTCTTGTCTCATGGCTTGGCTTATTGCTTTATACAAACTTCAACTCTAAACTCCAGTATTTAGGTACCCACGAAAATTCTCCTCCTAAACTATATTGGAACCAGCACCAACTAGCAACACACATTCTGCATGTATAGAGATAACCACAAAAATATTTACAGAAACTCTCTATACACATAGAAGCAGTGAGTACAAGCGAAGAAGTGGAGTAGAACTCCCTTTCCTGTGGACAGCCACTCTAAAAATATGAAAATTATTTGTGACATCAAAACTGCAGGTACTTTAGAGTATACACATCTACTCTACTGACTAGATGAAATAAAATCTCAGGAAAAATTGACTTTATGAGAAAAGATGAAGTTTTCTGAGAGAGTTGGCTCATGTGAAAAAGAATTATTATCAGCCAGCTTAAATGCCTACTGTTGCACTCAATATTTTCGTCTAGTGAAATTTAAAGTAAATGAGAAGTCTCGTGCTCACCCCTATAACCCAAAAAGTGTCTTAAAATAGCCAACAGGCAGATTATGATTAGGATGGTGATGAGTGTGACCAACAGTCTTGCCTGGAGGTTGACATGACTGACTATCTCGCTGAGTGACTCTATATGACCCACGTTTGCAGTTCGCTTCGCTGACTAAGCACCACCACCATCATATCTACTAATTTTCCTCTACCTATACTTGTACTAACACGTATCTCTGTCAGAAAAGTAAGACTTTTCGAGCTTTACACCAAAATCATAATTTCTTATCGAAAAACGTATCTATCTGCTTTAAAATACTCCCACGATAGAAAACACGTGCAAACCTATTTATACAAAATCTAAGAACATTTTTATTAATCATACTAATGTGTAAATACATACTGTAGAGAGTTGATGTTAAAACTCCAACGTGGACTTTAGCTGCACACTTGTTGCATTGCACTTGTTGCTTTCCTTGTAGTAAAATCCACGCCTCAGTCTTGAGAGTCTACTGTTACAGAATCCAATAACACATCCGCTATTGATAAATTAAAGGCAATATTCTTATCACCGCAGAAAATCAAGCGATCGATCGATGGAAAATCCAAGGTGCTTCGTTCATATGAAAAGCTTATTTAGCAGCACTTCCCACAAATTTCAGCACAAACATAAAATTTATCGTACTATCTCGCAGCATTGTCTGGATACACTATTCATTCACTTCTTGTAATATATATGTATATCTCAAATAGTAATGTGTTGCGCTTCTTCTTCAAGAACTCATAATGTAAGTAATTGTTCACAGAATATGACGGTAGCACTACAATGTTCTGTGTCCTGTGTATTCTTATTAACGATGTACAAGGTTGAAGGACATTCACATAGTAATACAGATTATGAATAATTGTAATTACTGAGAAATATATCTGTTCTGTAAATAAAAATTGCCGATGAGTTTACTCGTGTGTGCTAATGTAAGATTGGTACTATTACAGTAATAACGTTGCACCACCAGATTTGCATCAAGCAGTGACGCGCTTTAAGTGTTGTTTATTTAATTTTGTTCAGTTGTCGAAGAAGTAATACTAGTTGTAGTAGTAATAGTTTAAGAGCACGTTTTCCTCGTTGATGAAGTGTTAGGTGCTGTAGTATGTAGTGATAGCGTCGGATTATTTTTGTAGGAAATAGCGGTAAGAATTACTCAACGTATTGAAGTGGTAGATTTAAATGTAAACTGTTTTGCTTATTATAGTACTTCTCCAGTATTCTGGGAATATTTCAGAGAGACCACTCTCGATGATACTCGCACACGAGTCACTCACTGTGTAAAAGAATTCAAACCTCTTATTAGTAATAAGAGCAGGGCACACTACACCACCATTTGTTGTTAGCGGGAGTACACGTACTGGAGGATTGTGTGTAATTTAAGGTAACTCGCTTAGGAGAATACCATAGCACACACAATGTATGTATATAGTAGGTGGTGCTGAGAACGGACGAGAGGACATGCAAATCGAAATCAATCAGCAGTACAGAGATAGTAGTAGTGTGGTGGAGGACTATCACTATATATTATTAGTATATAGTACGAGCAGTACCCACGACGGACTACCTCTTTGTATTGAGTATGTCGTATTAATACAATCTGTGTGTGTGTGTGTGTGCATGTGCTTAAAGTAGTGGTGTGGTCAGAGGAGTGTTTCGATCAGAACTGAGAGGGGCCGCAAAGAGAGCATCTTACCATGCAATGGACAAGACACACGGGTAGTCAACTTACAGTACACAATCAAATTCTCTCTCTGTGTCTGTGTCCGAGACACCTTTTACTCACCTTTGGCTAGAATGCACGGCACAGATACAGCGTTCAGCAGCAGTGCTCATGCTTTGTGCCCCACAAGTTAACCCTTGAGAGCCAAAGAAAACTCACCCCCTTACCTAGCCTTACCTTACTTATAGCCAGCTGTGTAGTAGTAACCTTCTCCATTTATTAACTATAATACAGTCTGACTATGTGATCTAACACCATGTAACTTATGCACGCATCTCTATAGTCTGTCGTATACACAATGTATTGTCCTATTACCAGTAGGACGAATACATTGCAGTCCACATGCAAATGTACCACCATAGAATACTCATCCTCACCAATTTACAGACGGACATACTACCAGAGAGCTATGGGTATATAAGTATTGCGCGTGTATTTGCATACAGAGACCGCGCCGATTGTCTCTCACTTGAGATGAATTAAATGGAAATCACACTTTATCCTCCACAGTCCGTACAATCAATTCTTTAATAACGTTTGCCTCGTCCCTACACGTAACTGATCTCATTTTGCTAATTCGTGTCTCTGAGTGTCATTCGTATGTGTAGTTGATGATAGATAATTGTAGTAACTACTAGGTGCAGGAACTTATAAGAGAAAAATCGACCTTGTTGGCTTGATGTATTTATTAATGCCATTATTATGTGGACACAGGTGCCGCCGTCAAGGTGTGTACGCAATTTCAGAGCAAACATCGAGCTACGTTAGGTTCTGCATGTAAAAACTTTTTGACATCTTCGCTCGGTCTTAAATAAATTCACACGTCTTCCAAGATTATTGGCAGGTTTTCATTATTTACTTATTACTTATTACAGTCACTGACACTTTTGAATAGGTACACAAAGTACAGTAGTAGAGTATTAGAAGTAGCTGCAGTGAGTGAGTGCACTTATAAATACAAATCACCAACCCACCACCACCACTGCAATGAATATCAACAAAACAGCGTACAAGCTATATAGTAGCAGAATTAATAACAGCATCTCATCACAACATAATATGCATAACCTGTATACATACTGTGTGTGGTGTATTTGCAAAATGGAAAGAATATTGTCCAAGGTGCATTCTCATCGTGTAATAAATAGTAGTACACTAAAGTGACGCGATTAGATACGAAGAAGACCTTCCTTATTAAACAGCCAACTGCACCGTCCCTTCAAATATGCAAAACAATGTATAATCCCATATTTCTGCCGTATTCCACGTTCAATTGAAAGGAATAGAGAAAAAAATCTGATGCATTTCAATAGAATGTGAAAAGAAGTTTGAGATTAATGCAACATTGTGCTAAAATCAGAGGTGTTATATTACTGTGTGCTCTTTGGCTCTATGGATATGGTAATAATGATAATACATATTTATGCATTTATTTGCATGCCCTTAGCCACAAGAAGTCAACGTGGAGAGCCTAGCGAGAGGAACATGCCTGGCTTGCCCTGGTAGCCGTAGTCTGTAATCAGCTTGATTCTGATTGTGTTCACTTGTGCTGTTATGCCATCACAGAGAGAGAATGAGTGCATTGTATTGTCCATCCTCGTCTTGTCTTCTTCTTTTTTCTGCACGTATACAATGTATGGTGCCCTGCCCTGTTGATCTGCTCTGCTCTTTCTCTCAAATTAAAAGAACATTTTTATAGACGATTAGTAATTACTGATTAAAGTCTCTCGCTTATCTTCTCAGAGCTAATGGCAATGCGTGGTGTTGTTCTGCTGCGCGTAATATTTATCCACACATTCAAATTATAATATGGTATGCCAATGGTATGCATATAGTCGCTCCTCGTATGTATACACAACAGAGAGATCATGTTGACCATGTTGTACTAAAGAGTACAGTTGTCTTCCATTCATCCTAATAAATAACAGATTGGAACACAATAGGTTGCTGCTGCTTCGCTTTAGAATTAATTGAACGGCTGAGCTTTGTTGTGATGTGCAAGGAGCTTGCAGCTCGATCCTCTGTTCTTCCTGGGTAATCGAACCCAAAATTGTTTCTTTGAATGCAAGCTCATGTACTTATGTATTTGCCCAAATTCTGATCTGCTGTCTGCTAAAGGTTATTTGCATTTCAGAAATAATGCTAGGCATTTTCTTCTACGTGGGGGAAGTCCATCAGGGCATTTATTTATATTTTGAAACCAATGATTCCCTACTACATATGAAAATTTGTCATTTAATTTTCTTTTCGATAGCAATAACGTATGTCTGTCTTTTCATTAAAGTAGGCAAAAAAATTCTACAAGAAGTAAACAAGGTATTGAAAATGGTAATTGTGCGCACTCGTGTGTCACCAAAGGCACGCGTCCGTCACCAGCCCATTCGTTTCATTCGGTAACAAATAAGATGCTAAGTATAAGATGTTAACGAGCAGAAAATAAAGGTAAATAGGTACTAATAATTGACATAATGAGCACAAAAAATTGAAGGTAGTACGGCACACTCAGCCGACAGTTCTTCAGTGGACAAGTACAGATATAGTGATATAATAATATATTCTAATTCATGCATTACATACGAGTACCTGACTTACAGTTCGGGAAAGCGTCTGAAGCATGGTAAATGAAGCAAAAAATGATCGGAATGACTGAGAGGAAGGATACGTACGGCCCAGGAAAGACTAAAGAGCCGAGAACGCAAATACCAGCACAAGGGATGGATGGATGGATGTGTGATGCAAAGAAAGAGCAACTGAAAAACGAGTATAAAAACGACCATAAAAACGTTAATATATAAATGTCCCATTGTGTGTGTCTATGTGTGTGTTTACAGACGGTAATTGTAAGTAGCTGCTTGCCACTCATGCTGGAAGTCTGC
>JABASC010000642.1:0-34776 GCA_019776185.1 Plutomurus gul | reverse complement strand
GAATGGTGAAGCAACGAAAGATGACGGTTGAGGGACTCCACCCGCGTTGTTGAATTCAAATGGAACATTAGAGTGCATCAGGATGAAAGGAGCATCCAGACGATACGTCAGTCCCAATGCTATAAACATTAAAATATGCAACATCTGTAATTCAGTTTATTTCGCAAATAAGAATTATCGAATTATAATAATGTAACGTAAAATTGTAATTCTGGGTTTTAAAATTTCCCAATTTCCCATGTATCCAGTCCTGCGAATGTCCCATTGTTCAAGTGGGGAAAAGTGAGAATTCCTTACGGAGTTTCCCATTTTCCAATTACATAGAAAAAAGTGGGAGTTTTCACACTGATTTTTCCATTTTAAGCACTGCAGTCAAGGTCACATAAGAATGATTTAACTTGTTTTATAGGGTCCCACTAAATGTGTCCCTAAAATTATTTATCGTGTCCCTAGAATAATAGAAAAATCATAATAGAACTCGTCCATACCAAAATAATATACATTGTCCATACACTAGTACATTCTGGCAAATAGCCAGTAATATACTTTATCCTGAATTAAAAGAAAGTATCATTAAAAGTAGTATTGTCGAAATTTTTGTAAAAATTTTGTGCTTAATCAACTATAAGTGCCTAAAAATAAGTGGCGCCCCTTGGCCGTCCTCTTTTTCGTTTTTGGCCAAGTGGGAGGTTTTTAACTGTCAGAGGACATACTAAATATTTGCTTATGCATGGAAGCAATTCCAATTAATGTATAAGCTTGAATTTCGCCAATCATTGGAATCAGATTCGACTTTCCACATATCGAATTCCGATTGTGTGATATCGGGAAAAAATCCATTTTACTGTACATATGGCATTTATTTTTATGCATATATTTGCTGATTTTTTATTTGGTTACTTTCCTGTTATCTCCTACGGCGAAAAAGTGCAAAGTTCATTAAATAAAATGTTTCTTAAAATCTAATGACGAGGTACAGATATCATAGGCTATGTACACAGTGTATTAATGTGCTGACAATGGGTATTATTTTGGTATGGACGAGTTCTATTATTTCTTTTTCTTTAGTCTAGGGACACAGTATATTATTCTAAGGACGCTTTATATTTAATTAACTCGTTTTTATACTTCAGACATCGGAAACGGTGGTTCAATCTACCGATGAACTATTTTGGCAAATGCATTCGATTTTGCTTAGTATTAATGATTATGTTTAATTTTTGTCACCTTTTGATCACAACGAATATTCTACATTTTTTGTAACAACTCTTAAATTAAAATATTAGTCCATTGCAATATTCACAATTAAAAAACTTATTACCGCATTCGTTGAAAGTATACGTTTGAAGAATTAAATCGAATTTCTCGTTTAGAAGCGCCTTGACTTCTGGCATTCCGTAGTAGCTGTCACAAATGTCGGCCATGGCTTTTGACAGTGATACAAAAATCGGGATCAATGGTTTGTAGCCAGACACGCGCATTTTAAACAATTTACTGCTGAGAAATGAGTCGGCTTTGAAATAGTCCGTTCCAACAATATCTCGAATATTTGGATGACTGGGGATGGTTTTGTGTGGAGACACTACGGTAATCTTGTGTCCTTTGTTTGCCAACGCTTGCAGCAGAGGCACGTAGAAATTCTTCATACTTTTGCTCCCGAACATTGTCACAGCAAGAATATTCCCTCCTTCTGCCCCATATTTTTCCAATTGGATTCCCACCAACAAAATAAACAGCAACAGCAAACCAGGGGGCAAAAATTTCATTTTGAAAGTTTATTTATTTGTTTGCAAATAATGTCTATATAAGATTGTCACCTGATATTTGCCAATTAATAATTGGAATTAATTCTTTTTAGCTGTAATTATTTTATGTTTTAATGGACATAATTAATTATTGGTTGAAAACGAAAAAACGATACGACACACTTTAACATTAACACGAAGACACAAGAACCGTAACTTTGCGTTAAAAAATAAAAACGTCTACACAAAGTGCAATCTTTAATACACCAATTTTTAAAGATTATTTGTCTGCACAGAGCACCGCTGAAGGTTATATAAGGTTATTTATTCCAACAAAGTTTATTTTAATAAAAGCTATACTTATTGACAGATTTTTGTTTGTGCGTCGTCACATGATGTTGGTAAGCTTAAATAAATAAAACAAGCTTAAGATAAGTAAAGCTTCGATATTGTATTGTAAAATAAAAGTACGATGAATCACGAGTTCGTACTGACTGCTATAAAAGGCAAAGGACAATAACATGTTTACATTCATTATCCCAATTTTTGACTTTTGTAGACACTTTCAGTGATATATACAGTTTACGTCGTTGATCAACAAAATCACTTTCTGACCGTTTCCAATAACCCACTTGTATGTATTTTCCCATTGCGATAGGGAATTCCTACAAATATAGCAATAAGCTTGTGGTCTCATATGGTGTACGTAATCTGACCTAAACCTGTGAAGCGCTATTCTTACTTTAAGTGATGTTGACGTCATCGTCACCCAACTATAAAACTAGCCCCATAGCATTCTCATTAATTCCTTCACCATTCCTTTGACTCCTCAAAGTGGGTAAAGTGTGTAGGGTCCTGACATGGTCTGCTCCGAAAAATAAATTCGAAATAGGCTCACTTTGGATTTTGGTATAATTTGGAACCCGAACAAGAAGGATTGTATGCTAGGTTCCCATTTTTTAATAGGCCGATTCTGCTGGCTAACGAATTCGTCTCCTAACTTTGCTGGTGAACACAAACTCTAAATTTAACAATTCCAACTTGAAAATTGAAATTTTTCAGTGTGTACCTATAAGAATCTACACACATACAATGTTGCATAAACCTCGTGAGGGTTAAAAAGCAAATAAGAAGCAAAGCACCGGTTCATGCTCTTTTGTTTCCTGGGCAGATGTCAATAGACGAATGATGGTGGTGAAGAAGAAAATATTTCGAAAAGTACCTAATACTTGTGCACTTCAGCCAATCTCATCAGAATCTGTAAATGAAAAACTTTCATGATAGTTTGCGTTAATCGTACAAAAATAAATTTGCGTAGAGTATTCATTAATTTGTACACAGTGAAATAAGAACCTTTATCTTTGCGAAATCACAAATTCTCTGTTAATTACTCTACTTATTTTCCTTGAGGAAGTTGGTAACTATACTGTAAACTTGTGGAATATGCTATACAATTAGTGTCATGTTCACGATTGATTTTGGGAAAACCTTGTCGCAACGAAATATGTTTATGAATTCGTGTTGAACAAAAACTTCTTAAAACTTGCAGACAAATAAGTCTAAATAAATTTCGGTGGACAAATTACATTTGGAAAACTTTACAACCAAAAATCGTCTTTTCCAATAATTTATTGTTGCGATGCCATTTAAGCCAACCCTGTACATAATATGTAGGATCCACCCCCTTTTGAATACGTGTTGAATGTAAATAATGATTTGTATTACGAAAACGCTTGAGGGAACCAAAAACCCCGACCAATGGGTGATTGCAACAAATGCATTAAATTATGTAAGTAAAGCATCAGAAATTAAATTTTTAAACATGAAAAACTCAGTCAAGTAGTATTCAAGTTTTAAAAGTAAATTCACATCAAATTATTCGCCTGTGTAATTCTTTAATGATCTATTAATTATATATACACAATTTATACCTATCCCTAACCGATTACGCACATTCGTACCGTTCAGATATTTAAAGTTAAAATGTCGAAATTGAATTTCAAATTCGATCTTACAGACGGTCCAAACAATAGCATTGATTTTAATGAGAATATAATCTGCAGCGTGGAAGAATTGTAGAGTTTGTAGTCCTCTGGCATTTCCCAATTTTGGGAAATGTCAGATAATTCCTTTTAGTGTTCGTTATCTTATAGTCTGACTGAATGCACAATTCTGGCACCGCAGCCATTATGCTGCAAAAACCCAATGGGTCGGGTTTTTGGTCAAAAACCCAAGACCAAAACCCATTGGTCGGTTACAATGGAAAGTTTTGCCATGCTAATTGCTAGTACACATTGAGCAAATGAATTTTGGTTATATGTATATGTCGAACTTTTTTGTTTCAATTCTACCTAATATTTATTGTAATCGGAGAGGCATTCTAGCCAGCACGAATTCGTGCACAGCAAGATCCTTATCGCCGTTACCGCTGTTCTCACCAGACCACAGATGGATTGGCAGAAGAAGCTGACATTTTTCCAAATCTCGATCTTTCGGATTGTAGTCATATTATAACGATAGATAAAGCTTTTTTCGTTGTTTCACATAAGCTAATGCTGAAACATTTTACAAAACATTTAAGGGTGCAAAAATTGAGCCGAACTTGGTGCCAGGACCGTGTTTCCAACTGTAGTCATTCCAATTTTTTTTAAATTTTAGGGAATTTGAATCAAGTGAGGTATTTTAGTGACACTGCATGTAATATGGTACTATATAACAAGTAGTTTAAAATTTTAACACCCCCAATTTTTTAATGGCAATTTTTCAATAAAAATTGAAACTGAAATATTTCGAAAATGCCGACGATTGCAACTCCGATTTAAAACTCCGGTTATGAAAGAGCTCTCTCTCCTCTTTCAGAATCCGCTGAAATCGGAGTCTGCGTGCTCAAGAAATTTCAGTTTCAATTCAGCAAAGCAGTGTCAATATATGAACTCTATGCGTAGAAAAATGTGCACAAGCAGGCGCTGAAAGCCAAACTGCTGCAGGGGTTTTCCTACAGTTTGTTCTGCCATTCCATCGGCAGAAAGTGAATATAAAGTATGTAGCTCAATATAAATGAACAGCGAAGAAGACTCGTACACACAATTCAACTTTGTGGCTTGAAACTGATCGAGAATAAAAATGGATACCAAATCATTTCTTCTCTTGTTTTTCTCAATGCATTTTTTCATTTTACTTTTGCCAGAAGTGTCATCAAATATAGTTTCTCAGAAATACTCTAAAGTATACAAGAATTTTGTAATTTTCTTAAGTCTCTGTCCCGATTACGAAGATTCAACCTTCCATATCGTGTACGACACTCCAGAACGGGAACTTATGCATCAAATTGTGACTCACCTTCAATTCTCCTTGAAAACAAGACAAATGGTGAACCACATGCACTTCGGTGTAGCGGTGCCTTACTTAGATCTTCGAGGCGATAAATTCATTCAAGTCTTAAACCAACAATTGAGGTACACCCCTCGATTTTTGCATCCAAAAAGCAGAGTAAACGTTTTCATAGTATTTTCATCATTTGCCCTGAAAATATTTTCCAATCTTCAAATATATTCCGTTGTGGTGCAGAAAACAAACCTCCTGGATGACGTATTCGTAGCCGTAGAAGCTGCGGACACCGCTTTCGACTTCAGCTCCTCTGTGGCCAAGACGCAATATGTCGTTAACAACATTGGCATTTTCCGCATTTGCAACTATTGTGTTTCACCAAACGCTCATTTCGTGAAATATTTCCAAAAAATTAACACAAATTTAATTAACGCAACCTGCGCCGTGGGAAAAATTTCAAATTACCAGAAAAACATTCGATTCAAAATATCAAATGCCTTTCATCCCATAATGCACAATGCCGATATTCACAATTTAAAATATGTTCCCTACATTAGACCTAGCAAGTTCAAACCAAATCCATCTGTTTTTATCCTCGCTCATCTAACTGACAAATTAAATGCCAGTGGCATCGCATGCGTATTTTGCCCGCCCCTTCAACGTGGCGAGACTCGACTTACCGACGAACAAGAAATTGACTTAATTCCTCAAGGGATACCACTTATTGGATACCTTAACATAAATGTAAACCGTTACCTGGGATTTGTCGGTTCGAAAATTTACAAGAAAAATAGTTACAAAATTCTTTTTAGTCCACTTGGATGGCCGGTTTTAATTTCGACGGTTTCGAGTGGAGCAGGTCTTACACTTGCACTTTATTTACTGTCGAAGGCTTCAGCAACGCCTGCCAATAAGGAACACCCACCGATATTTTATGCACGTATGATAGTGCGAACTCTGTTGGGTCAAGACATTTTCTGGCCCGACACAAACCACCGCTTTTCAATGAGAATTCTGATGTTGTTGTGGGTGTGGGCGAGTTTAATTGTGACCGAATCGTACAAGGGGAACATATTCAGCTACTTGTTATTTGAACATCCAAATCCTTTTCCGAGATCGTTTCGGGAACTCGATGAGAGTGGATTAAAATTGGTAACGGTACAGAGAATGCCAACAAGAAACCATCCAACAGGAATATCGGCCAATGTGGTTTTCCAAGCTTTGTTGGAGCAAAATCCAGAAAAATTCTGCTACTATCAAAATTTGATCAATAAAATGAAAACGAATGAATCAATTTATCCTTTAAAAAATAACGTCATTATTAAAGACTTGGTCGCCGCGATAGCCAAACGAATACTTACAGATGGAGTAGTTTTTGTAGAAGAAGATGTCTTAATAGAATCGTTGACGATTTTTTTGGGCGGCACCGTTGGGAAAGAATCATATCATTCCTCATCACAGAAAATGTTGTTGCCCACCGTTGTGTTAATGAATTTTCATACTCCAATACAAGTGGAAATATTCGACACGTACCACAGATTCGCAGAATCTGGCATTCATGCGCATTTGACGGTCCAATTCAAGTATTATGTGGCTTGGAGGCAGACCACAGAATACGACCCGGAGAAGGGCTGGGTCACACTTTTCCCCACTGTCAAAACAAATAGTGGCCCTAAGGCAATGCTTTTGAACAATACCTTATCTGTCTTTGTTCTACTGTCGATCGGTCTCCTTTTGTCCGCCTTACTACTTCTGTACGAACGCATTGCACAGATTTATAGTCAGTGACTACTGCCCAAAATGGCATAATGTGACCAAAATTATATTCAAATTTCGATCAATATAAGGAGGGTATTTGCAGCGCAGGCAACCGATACAACCTAGACTGACCTCTCCTGTTGTACGTACATGGCACCGTTTGATATCCCTTGGCATGGTTAACATAGGTTAGACTGGCAGCATTTAGTTCTTCTACCTGTGGAACCACTGCCCCAAATAGACTCAAAATTCGTAACACGATTTTGTGGATTTTCATGGGAAAATAAAAAATGGTCATTTTGTGTACGTAATTTTTGGATATAAATTTTCCTGTTTCACTTAAAAGTTTACTTTACGAAAATAATTCCTACCTCCGTACAAACATTTCCTTTCGTTTGATTTTCAACATTGTTTAGGATCCCTCTCTGCGTACCATTTACCCCGTTCACTGGTATCACCCTCTGACTCATTAATACCTCTTTATTAGATTACAAAAAATTACAAAATTAAATATTATATTTTTTTCTATTGTTGTAAAGTTAAATTGCAGTTAAACTTTTTGTAATTTCTAGTTATTTTGTATGCGAAGTTGTCAATGCTTTGTGATTTACAAAACTATTGGAATAAAATTGTAATATTGGTTTCTTATGGTCCTTTTTAATTTTTTGCACATTATTCTTCAAACCACTATGACTATTCTCGTCACTAAACACAGAACAACCAATGTGCATTCCTATGAAGCAACATATAAATATTGTTATACTGAAAAACATTAAATAACTGGTAGCAGAACGCAAATGTGTGGCTGTCACAAATATGCAACCCATTGCGTTTCCAAATCGACAATTTTGTCAGAAAAGCCAACATCCTCTGAGTGGTGTGATATATACAGGGTGGGCCAGAGACAATGGTAGAACTTTTGAAATTGAATAACTACAGAAAGGTGTTCGAGCCTCAGACAACTGCTTGGCGCAAACCCAAGGATTGTGCTGTGCAGCCGGGGTGACTAGGCACGAAGTAGTAGTAATAGCAGATTGTATTTACGATTCAATTGAAATCTTCAATCCAATTAGCAGTTGAACAGTCAAGCTGTTCTGGAGTTGTAGTTTAAGATTTGACATACAAAATTTAATTTAAAATTGAATCGCAATCTTGACAATCTTTTACCCATGGTCTACTCTATACATGACAAGCACACGATTTGAAAGTACAAGAGTGAGATTGAGTTTGAATCTCAATCTTGACAATCTTTTCACCCAGGGTCTACATGGCAAGTAAAAGATTTGAGATATAAGATTTCATTTAGGATTCAACCGCAATCTTGACAATCTTTCCTTGTCAATCTTTTCACCAAGGGTCTAAATGGCAACATTTAATATTTGAGATGTAAGATTCCTTTCTGGCACTTCTCCAGGACCGAGGAGAGAAGCAAACGGCTTCTCATTTAAAAAAAGTAGTTATATGTGAATGCATCGCGATCCGACTCTTCCCAACTTTGTAGTTACTCCTTCAATATATTTGAATAAAATGTTCCAAAACAACTATATTACCCTTCTGCTGCGGCAATAGAAATCTTATTAGAAAAATAGGAGACAAATATTTCAGAGTAATTATTATTCAAACAATTGCCCCTCCCACTACCTCATTCAAGACCCCACTTCAAAACTTTAAATCTACCTGCAGGGAGTCAAAGTTAGGTGATTAATTGGGTTTTTCTTGGCATTAGGGATTAGATTTTGAAAAATGGGAATTAAAATTACTGATTGGAATTCACTGATATCATTTGATTGACTTTAGGGATTAAAAATTCATCAACTAATGATTCGTTTGACTAAACCACTTTTACAGCATTAAAATTGTGTACAGTTGACTTTCAGAAATTGAAGTTGGAGATAGCTCTCCGAAAAACATTTTTAGTAGTTTTGAATGCGCAAATTCCTCTTCTTTTTGATAGTAATTATTGTACAGGCCGAAGGAGGGGTGGGATGTGCTGAAGTTATGAAACACTAGCATATTTCTGAGCACATAAGTTTTTATTAGTTAAATGTTGTGCACATTAAAGATTGTAAACACTTTTTTCGATAAACCGTATGTATATCATTTCACGTATGTATGAATATTTAATGTATCGGTTGATTGTACAAGGATTAACTACCTAACTCAAAAGTTTCACCATCCTTACTGGAAACTTTATGCACTATCTCGACAAAAACAAATAAATAAAAACTGTAATATCTATTGCATCAATTGATGTTCCAAGAATTTTGTCCTGTTGTGTTTACATATGTAAAAAGTAGACTCAAAATGTAAAAACTTGGTTGTCCCGAATAAAGCAAAACTTTTGTATGAATTGACCCACATACTGTTTTATTGGGTTCCTAGTATCTATTGTAACTAATTGCTCTTACAAACTTGTACGATATCATCCGATCAGTGGCGTATTCAATATTTATTTCCCGAGCGAGGTTAGTTCACAAATGTGGACCAAATGGAATTAGAGAATAACAAATGCACTCGATAAGAATACAATTTTAAGTAAAAGGAAAAATGTGTCCCTAGCGAAGGAAATAATTACAATAGTAGTGTACAATTTGTAGACGTTAGTTTCGAGTGTCTTTAATTTGTTTAAGTATTAAAATTTAAATAGTTTGTTAGACTATTTAAATTCATTTGTGTAACCTGTGCGCAATTGCAATGCAGGAGGAAATTATTTTATTAAAATATGTTTCTATGCAATCATGCAGCCAAAATAAAAATACATTTAAAAGTAATTTATTGTTACTTATAAACAGTCGCACATTTAGGGGAGGCATGTGCCCCCACCCCCACTTTCATTAATTATGAATGAAAGGCCGGAAAGTTTGAAAGAACTTATAGATAGATAGATAAGTTATAGCTCGTCCGAAATTAGGTTACACCACTCCCAAATCTATATTCAAGTTACGCCTAAGGAGATTACAAACGGTTTTGTTTCAATCGTGCCCCGTCATTATAAAGTAATCGCCACGCAATTTAAAGATTTAAAAGTGATCTAATCTTGTCTGTATTTGTGTGATCGCGAAGAAATTGCAGTTGAAATTATACATTATTTGGCGCAGAGTGAAGAGCCAAAACTGTTCAATGCAGGTTTGTATTTCAAAAATAAAACTGATTGACAATGGAATCGAAATTTTTTCTCATCCGATATATTTCAGTTTATTGTTTGGTATCCGTTTTCATTTGGCCCAATGTTTCATCGTACCCAACATTATCAAAAACCGTAATAAATAATAAATACTCGAATGCTTACGAAAACTTTTTACTTTTCTTAAATCTCTGTTCAGATTACAAAGATTCAACATTTCACATCCAGTACCACACTCCGGAACTGGAACTGATGCACAAAATTGTGACTCACCTTCAACTGTCCTTGAAAACAAAGCAAATGGTGAACCATCGACACCTATCTAAGATCTCCAACTACCAGAACCTTCGTGGAGCCAAATACATTCACGTTTTAAACCAACAATTAAAGTACGCCCCTCGATTTGTGCACACGAAGAAAAGAAGAAACATTTTCCTCGTATTTTCATCGTACGTCTTGAAATATTTTTCTGCTATACAATTCTACTCCGGTATTCTACAAAAAACAAGTCTTTTGGATGATATTTTCATCGCCGTTGAAGCAACAGATATCAGGGACGACTTTAGCTTCTCTTTGACCAGGTCACAATACGTCGTCAACAACATTGGAATTTTCCGCATTTGCAACTACTGTGTTTCATCAAAAGCTCATTTCGTCAACTATTTCCAGAAAATTAACCAAAATTTAATTAACTCAACGTGTGTCGTGGAAAAAATTTCAAATTATCAGAAACACATTCAACTCGAACTGAAGAATACTGTTGATAGGATATTAAATAATACGGATATTAAAAATTTGAAGTATATTCCCTACACGAGACCCAGCAGAATTAAACCGTCGCCATCCGTTTTTGTCCTAGCTCATCTACTTAACAAGTTAAACGGGAGTAGTGGCACAGCCTGCACCTCAGTATTTTGTCCCCCCAGTAGACCCGCGACTCGAGTTAGAGATGTGCAAGAAATTGCCCTAATTCCTGAAGGGACACCACTGTTGGGTTACTTGAATATAAATAATAACAATTACCTGCGGTTTTTTGGCGCCAAAACGTATAGGAAGGACAGTTTCAAAATTCTATTCAGTCCACTCGGTTGGCCCGTCTTAATTTCAACAGTTCTCAGTGGTACAGTTTTTACACTTGCGCTTTATTTATTGTCGAAGGGTTTTTCAGCAACATCTAAAAAAAAGGAATACAGTTTTATCGTTTACATAGGACTGACTCTCCGGGCACTTTTAAGTCAAGACAATGTGTTCCATTATGTAAATGATCGTTTTAGTGTTCTGAAGACGCTGATGTTGTTGTGGGTGGTCCTGAGTTTGCTTGTAACCGAATGCTATAAGGGAAACATATTTAGTTACCTTTTGTTAGAACACCCAAATGATTTCCCCAAATCTTTTATCGAGCTAGATAACAGTAACTTGAATTTGGTAACGGATAAGCAAAGTCCAACAAAACTCATTCCAACTGGAGCCTCGTCCATTAAAATTTTACAAGTGCTCTTTGACCGAAATCCAGAAAAATTTCACTATCAAAATTTAATCAATAAATTGAACAAAACTGAATCGATTTTTTCTGCAAAAACCCGCGAGTTTACTGCAATGCATTTTTTCGTTCCACTTTCCCAGAGAATATTGAATAATCATGAAGTGTTTGTAGCAGAATCTTTAAAAATCGATTTGTTGGCGGCTTTTATGGGGGTTACCGTTGGTAAAGATTCTTATCACTCATCGGATGAGAAAGTGCTGCTGCCCAGCGTTGTTGTGATCCTGAATTCGTATACTCCAATACAAGTGGAAATATTCGACACGTACAATAGATTCGTTGAGTCAGGAATTCATGCATACTTGACGGTCGAATTCATGAAATATGAGGCAATCCTACAGCTTAGAGAGTACTCACAGGAGAAAGGATGGGTCTCAATAGTCCCGATAAATCCTACGCGAATAATTGGCCCTAAAGCAATGCTTTTGACTCACGTTGCATCTGTTTTTCTTCTACTTTTCATCGGTCTCATCGCGTCTACCTTTGTAATTCTGTACGAAAGTATTCGAATTGAAGGATAGATCTTCGTTCAAGTCAGAATTCGTCTAGTCAGTGAGAAGAATGTAACTGATAAAAAATTGACACAAAAAACAAATGCAAAATTGGCCCCGTTTTGTCGGCCGTACGAGTATAAATCATTTTCACCAGTTGTCACTGTCAGTCCAAAAATATCTGAAATGGTGACATTATTGAACTTTGGCTGTGGTTATATTATTTTGACAATTGCTTTATAAATGCTTTGAAATACACTCAATAAAATGTAAGCATCCAATAATTTTATATGTACGTGGTTTGATTTTGAATTTACATATATTTACTACCATGGTTTTCACGTTCTTTGCAAGGCAGTGGGGACGATGGGCACGTGGACTAAAGATTACAATCTATGAGGTCATTCAAAGTGTTACGTGATACCACTATGAACCTCAACCTTTCCCCGTGTAAAGCAGAGTAACGTTTTTGAAGACCTCATACCTCGTAACAGCGTCACGTGTTTTATGGATCATCCCTAAACGATTTCGAGCAACTCCCTGCTAACATTAAGTAGCCTTTTCTGGCAGAATAATATCAATTAGTACATATTACGTGATAGTTTGTATTGTCGTTTTCATTACATTATTAATTTTTAATTGAAAATCATGTTAAAAATTGTACGAATCCATAAAATTTAGAAAGTGGGCAAACTAAAATGCTACGGGCGATTTTCTCTTTTATTTAGATCGGCCTGGGCCTGGAATTACAGCAGATATGTGAAAATGTTACTTAGGGACAACATTCTTTATTAATTATGGCATAATTTCCCTTTTACAAATGACCCAAATAAACATTCCCCCCTTTTCTTGAGTCATTGAGATATGTAATTTCTTCTCTGAATCGGCCACAAAGGTAATCACTTCATCGATCTCCGAAAGGTCGATCGCACGATTTTTTGGACAAAACAAAAAATACTCCAATCTCAATTTATTTCTCAGCAAAGAGTTTTTGATGGGACATTGAAAATCACCCTTTTTCAGGGGTCAAAAACGCAAAGTTTTTAAAATATTTCTTTAATCAATAGCTGCGGACAAATATGAAACTTTAAAGGCAAAATATACCTACATACAAAATATTTTTTCTAGCATCTGTGTATAAAGGTTCTCAACACAGTCTCAACAGGAAATTTAAAAATTAGCCCTCCGCAAATTTTTGTGCGATTTAGCAGACTCCGATGGAATGATCAATACTTTCGCCGCCTACATGAGGATGGGGGTAAAATCCCTTTCAAAAAAATCTGGTTGCACAGCAAAAAAAAGGTAAAAATTGGATCTGACCTCCATCAAAGATAATGCCAAATCGGATTCATTTGCTATCCTTTATCTTAAGCTTTAGCACATTCGTCTTTCGTCAATTTTTAAAAGGACAAGCACATGCACAAAGTCAACCAATCATTTAATTCATTATACTTTAATCCTCAGTCGATTGCCTTTATTTAAAATTAACTGAAACCTTTTAACGAATCAGACTCATCGATTAGTTGCTTTCTTAGGGTCACTGTTGTCGCAACAAAACTAAGAAAAACGAATTCCAGCAGATCAAAATTTTATTAATAATTCTTGTTTCTAGAGCATAGAACCCATAATACCCGAGACATACATCCGTACCGTATTCATGCGGCCTGCAGTAGGCACTCCGTTGATTGATTGAGAGTTGAGTCTGTTTCGGAAAGGAAACCACTGAATATTTTAGCTTCTTAATTACGTCAATTCATTTGACAACTGTCATGTCGTTCCAATATTCAAAATGAAAACAGTGAGTTGCCCTTTTAATACAATCACCTTGATCACACGATGATATTATCTGTCATCAGTGAATAAAATCGAAATATTGGCATAGACTGATCAATATTTCGTATCAATCCCATGATATTCCGGCCGCCCCGCCACTCAGACGGAGCTCCTCAAATACAACTAATTTAATTACACAATTTAATTATTATTTACAAAGATTGTGGTAAATACCTCTTCTGAGCAATTATGGTAAATAAGTGTAACACTATGTAATTTAATGCTAAAAGACCGCGTTAATAGTTAAGGAGAAATTATCTCAGTATTTAGTGTGGCGTCCAGTTTGGCCACTTATGCCACATCCCCCCTTAAAATGGCGCCATTATTAAAAAGTATTAGCCTTATAAAAAATCTAGTGTCAATCTTTGTCCTCTTTTTATTAATTTCGGACGGCACTGAATTGGCTCTAGGTACTTCAAATCAAATTGGAAACATACTGGAATGTTCTCTATGTGACGCAACATTGGCAAAGGTTACAATTAGAAGGTCAGTGCTAGTTTCTTCTCATTGCTCATGGTCAAGTAAGAAATAATAAAGTTGTACAACTGCAGAAAGGTAGATACACAGTAAAAGTAGAAATAAATAATGCACAGCATTTAGGAGGAAGGTAACCACTATATACATGTCTATCAGAGTCTGTGACCTTGAGTCTATGACCTTAATACTAATTGTGCAACGTGCAAATGGAACAGCTGAATGTGAAAACTTTATTTAAAGTGGACGTGTATGTGCGAACAACATCAATCAATACTTCATTTTAATTATTGCCGCATAATTTGTGCTATTCTTAGTTGTGCCGTCTTAAAAAATAAAAATTCCGAAATACATTTACAACTTTCAAATATGCATTAAAAAACTGGTTGAAAATAACGATCACAAAAATATTACGCCAATTTATTACTCTTTACGTCGTGAACTCGCAAATTAATTAAATTAAACTTTCACAAAGTTTAAAATTGTGAATTGTGAAGAAATAATTATTTAACACTTGTTCTAACTTTTAATGTATTGCAATATATAAATACCAACTGCGTTGACGTCATATCGAATATTGTAGAGATATTCTATATTGCGTAATGTTCCGAGTTGAAATTGAAAACGCGCCATAAAGCGAACAGTCAAAAATCAAAGCTCAAATCCAGCACAGTCTGATTAATCGGCTGCGATCGTTTAAAAAAAGGTGAGTAGACTATTTAAAACATTCTAAATAAATTTGTACACAATTATAATAACTACTCGGATTCATATCGATCTTAAAAATTAAATGCACAGCCAACAGCAGCGGAGGCAGCGACATATTAATAATATTATTACCTGTGGAGTGTATCAGAATTTTTAAGTGTATAGAGTAGAAGGTGTGCGATATGATTGAAATAAAGCTATAAGGTGAGGTAATCTGGTTGCTGCGTGCTCTCATTGTAAGGGAATATCCTCAATTCTCAAGGTTATTCCTATACTTGCTGTTAAAATGGTAAAATGGAATGGTAAATCGAGCACAGTGATCGATGAATGAATTCCATTTAAAAATCCACAATTTGTTTAAGCTTTAATTCTGCGGAATTTACATAAATTTGGGTCAGATCGATGACTTCTTCACAGAATACAATAATTATTCATTGTGCCCTGTCTAAATAGTAAAGGAACGACACAGTTTTGTTATCTATATGCCAAATGCCACGACGAAGAATTATCGATTATTATAAATACGAAGAAAATGGTTCGCGTTTACTGACGTTTCAGTAATATTCCCCTTTGGTTTCACCAAATTGGATGTTGCGAAATGTACTCCTATTTTCGTATGTAATAATAAATAAAAATGGGGCTGGAGCCCGTAAATTACAGAACTCTCTTCGTGTGTGGTAAACAAGATTATTTTAAGCGTTGCCGCTTGACCTTTCACTTATACAGATAATATGTGATTTTATCGATTTTTATTTACATATTCACTGAAATGGGTAGAGTGGATTTGCGGCCGTAATTTTATTTACGAACGATATTTAACAAAAATAATTGCTTGTTGGAGTAGTAAATGGAGTGCAGTGCGCTTTAATTTTTTAGGAAGGATGTGTTAATTAGGTACTTTGACGTTTTTTGTTTCGGGTGCACTACACAAATTATGCGACTTTAAATTCAAGTACCGTACCTAAAAGATGTATTCAATGCATACCATTTAAAATGGCATATTTATTCCTTAATCAAAACGTAAAAAGTATTTTAAAATGCATTAAATTCTTTCATTGTCCCCTATTCGAATTAGGTTTTCTAGTTAGCCATTAATTTTTTAAATGAATTTTTGCGTGTCGAAAATTATATGGAGCGTATTTAGTTCTGTAACACGTTTCAAATGTAAACACAAATTTTAAAATATATTATTCCTAAATCTGTAAACTCCTCCCAAAAGATTTCAAGGAATCCGATCGAATGTTCCCCTTTATAAGGTGTTTACGAATTTTTTCTAATTTATTTACAAAATTTACATAAATTCTTTACAAACTTTCGTCTTACTTTTTAAATTCGAAAAAAAATCCAAACGTCGCCACCAAAAGTTTACTGTGAGATTTTTAGTACCTACCAATCGTTTCTATGCATAATTATTTATTTTCGAATTTTAATTTCTCAAAAATCCACCTACATTTTTTCTAATTTCCCCAAATTTCTCCAAAGGGTCCCCTAAAAACCGTCCACAATGTAACAACTCACGAACTCTTAGAAATTTCTGTGGAAGCATTAACAGAATTTTGGAAGGTTCCCTCGTTGCCTGCTGATGCGTTCAGTCAAATTTTTCTCAGCACATTATTACGCAACACGAGCAGCTTTTAAGAAAAAGGTACGGCATCATTGCACATGGCTTCTGCTTGCTGGAAGGAATAATGATACTCTGTTCCCTCTCTCCTCTGTGTCTTGTCTCTTCTGATTTCATCACACTACTACTTAATACTATTGCATCGTCGTAAACACAGAAACATAGAGACAGAGCAGCATTAATATACGCAGCAAAAACGAGATTCATGAGTGCATCATCCCAACAACTGGTGTTCTTTCCCCTTCTTTTCCTCATGTTGAATTCTGAGCTTGGCGGTGGGGCTCCACTAAATATAGGCGTGTTTTTCCTCTCTCTCTCTCTCGCTCTCTCTCTCTCTCGCTCTCTCTCGCTCTATGCAGCAAGCAACAACCAGAGAATGCATTATTATTATATTGTAAGTGCTACAGAGCCTAATCCCGGAGTCGAACACTTGCATTCACCACGCAGATACTAGTTTCAGTGGCGTAAACACTGCGGCCAAGGGCTAAACAGGAAATGGGCGGAGCTACCACGTTAAAAGGATATGACAACCCAAAAAACCTTTTTTAGAGACATTAGTTCCCACTGTGGTGATGGTTACGCCACTGACCACACTACTATAATTACAAGAAGGGTATTGCAGCAGCAACGCATCAGAAGGGTGCGGGAAGTCATGGGAAAATAATGCCCCTCTCGCAATGTTAACAACACGAAGAATGTTTACTCGACGAAGCTCGGCTCCAACGAAAGGTTCCTCTCTCTGTGTGTGTCTCCTACAAAGAGAACTTTTATACTCGTGTGTACAGAAATATATAATGTGTTTTATAAGGATAGATAGGTAAGGCCGCAAACAGATTGTTACTTTTGTTACTTCCTCTGTAGATAGTACCATGCTTGCCTACGCACACCCCCTTATTATGGACAGACAGATATAGATACAGCACTGTCTCCTTATTGAAGAATAGGAAAAAGCACACGTTCTAGTAGTACAACTTTAACAGTAAATCTGAAATGCACACCATAAATAAAGTCTGCACTAGAAATCGTGTCAAAAAATTCCCTGTAGTGTTTTCTCCCTACGAAGGAAGAATAAAATTCTACGGAAAAATTATTAGGAATAATCGCTGAATTATTAGGACCAGACTGCTGTTGAGCTGCACAATTTTCTTTTAATTATTATGTGAATCATTTAAAAGGGTGACCTGGTTGTTGCCAATTTCTGTTTTGCTGCACGTTGCCTAGACCGACGACGACAAACCGCCTGCAGCCTATCACACTAAAATTCCGAGGAAAGGACCTCCTTCAGAAAGGTACGACTTTGCTAGGAGTTGTTCGTAAATGATGTAAATAGACATAAATTAATGGGAGGGGCCTTGAGAAGGGAAACATTCATGTTTACTGCTACACATCTGGAGTGAGGATGGCCCATGTCTCCAAGTATCTCAAGTATCCAAAAGATGGCCTACATTGAAAATTTTGCACCACCTTCATCCAAAAGATACAATCCTCGCAGTAAAATTCCATCGTTACAGCATAGCTGTGGGTCCAATTGTTGTTTTGGGGTAGGAGACTGATTATATTGACCTCTCTTTAATGGAAAGAAGAATGTCTTTACACCAATGGTTAGATCTGGGGGAGGGCTAGGGCCACATGTTGTAATTTTTCTTTGAAGACATTCGTTGTAAAAAGTTATTTGCAGCCAAGATCTGAATGCCCAATTGTTAATTTGGGGGCGGAAATTTGTTTATTGACGTCCCCTTAGAGGAAGAATATTGTACCTGCACTGCCAATACCACCTATTGTTTCTGAGGTAGGGAAATGGTCCAAAATTAGCACTTTCCACGCGGAATTGTTTGAATCATCGCCCCTTCGCTCCATTAGCATACTCCGCATCCAATTGGCGTTTTGGGGAGGATACTCGTTTTTTATTGACCAGTTGATTCCCCTTTGCTGGCGAAATAAATTGCACCTGTGCTCCAATACCAAATATCGTGTCTAGGGAGGAAAGGGTCCCAAATCGATATTTTCACCTACGCAATTCTTGTGCAGCCCCTCGAATAGAAAGTAATAAAGTGTACATGCAGAGCAAGCACTTCAGTGTACTGTGCATGCACAATTAGGTGCGCTGCTGATGTCATTCATTCTCTCAGGTGAGCCACAGAATATACGAAGGTGTTTTCTGTACTCTACTGCACTATAGTACTGTAAGCATATGGAAAGGTATTTTTCCTCTGTGACCGCTCTACAGAGAGTCAAAGCAGATGGTTTTGTCGTCGTTGCTGCTGCACCACAATATTGTTATCCTCCTCCTGCGCGATGCACCAATACAAAAAGACACCATTATAAAAACGCTGCAGTAACTTATTTCATATAATGCGTACCCACACCGTCGTATATTGCAGAAGAATCGTATATTTGTGTTGGAGAGGTCTGACTGCTGCACCAGCATCGGCTGAAGTAAAGATAGAATTGAAAAGGGGGAACTGAAACATTTAGAACGAGTTTTCTTATAATAATTTTACGTGTGTGTACAGCAGGCAGTCGACCCACAACGAGATGTCCACAATACAGAGACTCCATCATTCTTAGTACATGTATCTCTATCTAGTAATACATTATAGTTTCTTCTAGTGGAGCTATCGCTTTTCTTCTAGTGAGCAGGAATACCGTCGTCTGTCGGGCTTTCCACACACAAACTCCGACTACCGATGTAGAAATCGTGGCTGGCTCCCTGTATTTGCATTTATACACATTTTCTTCTTCTTCTTCTCTAGGAAATGGCCTTGCTGGCTGTGGGAATGGTTGTGGTGGCTCTACTGTCGAAAAAGTGAGCTGTTCCTCTGTTCCTCAGTTTGAATAAAGCATGTGTTCGATTTTCATGTAGTAGGACCTTTCCTCCATTCTACCTACAGAAAAATAATAATACTAATATATTATTGTGGTACATAAAAACAATTGTAGGCTGTAATTTAATTTGTAGTGAAATTAAGATTGTTATTCCGACATTTCCAATTTTTTGTTGTTGATTGTTTAGAAATTGTGGAAATCGGTAAAAGTGCTACAACAGAAGAAATCGACACGTTGCTTTGGTGCATTAGGGAAGTTTGAATATTTCGCGCTGAACGAATGCAGTGGTAATCTTAAAGTGGTTCTGCAGTGAGGAATTCCCTTGGTGTGTCCGTGTGTGTCGCAGTGTTTAAATGTTGTATGTACCTCCAACTTTGATTCGATTTGGCAATCAGGAGGACAATTACGAGGAAAGAGGAAATTACACGTCACCATCACAAATTACAAAGGAATTATATTTTATCAACTGTAATTGTATTTCAGCGTATCAATTACAATTTCGTCATGCATCACTAGTGCCACAGGCGCACTTAATTTCACGAAAACAGGAATAACGGAAATTAAAAGGTTTTGCGAGTAAGTGGAGTTTGCATATTTTTTGTTTGATATTAAATATTTTACACTTGATGAAAGGGTTCATCATCGTCGCCGTCGGTTCTCGCCAAAAGGTTTCGTAAATCTATAATATTGCACATGTACGGTGAAAGGGTTATTTTTCCTATTCCTTAGTTTAATAATGTTTATCGACTATTCGTTCCTCCATACACAGTTCTCGTTCTCTCTGGTTGTTGTGTACACGACGACAGTCTGCTTTTTTCAACTGTTTGCACAAGTATCATGCAACAAACTTAAATGTTGAATGTGGATTGTACAGTACAGTATGGGGCTGATCAGTTGTTGTCACTCATCGCGTACATAGTGGAGACATATGACTGGCCAACGACTGGACTGGATAGACAAATAAAAAATAAATGTTATCTACTCATTTTGGTTTGTTGTTCCCAACAAACAACTGGAATACTTTATAATATTTAATTTACAGAGCTCTTTATTATTACGATTTTGTTCCTCCAATATTCCATATAATAATATTCAATGAACTCACTCAAGAACTCAAAGATTAAATATCACTTGGCCGTATTTTTTTAACCATAGCAAACTGGAATTTTTTATGTGCTGGCTGTTGACAATCGACTATCATTTCAGTACAACACGCTCCCATTCGACTTTATTTATAAGGAAAGTGTATTTAGGATTTCAGATTTTTATCTATTATTTATTATCGATTTGGTAGAGCGGGACCAGCCACATTCAAATATCTCAAATAAATTTTGTGCGTTACCAACAATGTGGTTTATAAAATATTGTATAAATTTGAATTAAACGTGGCCCCAGCAGTATTACAGACAGTAAATATTTCGGGTTTCGTGTGCCCTTTAACTACAGTGCGCGCGCGCGTGACGTGTCATAAATATTTCCGCTTACACAAATTACAGATACGAAATATTGGAATTATAATTATTTACAAGTTCGATAAAGTTGGTTGGATATTATTCAGGATTGACCTGTATGTGGTTGTGGTTTACGCAGGTTTCTCTCAACAGAACATAGTATTCAAATTGCATTCAGTAAGTGTATAGTGCAGAATTCTGTCTATCTCTAAATAAATTAAATTTTTTCTATTGGTGATACATTCATATCTTATTTCAGAATGAATGTGGTTATATTACGGTATTATTAATGCCATCTCTGAATTATTGAAAGTGGCACCAATTTTTCCAGCAGCCATGTCAAAACTCGCTGTAGCCAAAACCCAAATTGTGTGTTTTTGAATATTTTTCGGATTTACAGAACTAGCTATCTAAACATCTGCACGTCTATTCGTCGAAATAATTTTTTGAGATATTATTTTGTCCATTGTAATTGTAGGTATTTTTATATTATTTTGTGGTGGATACATCATGGTTTTTATGACCTCCCCAAAAAATGGCATAGATCCCACTTCAACTTTCCCATATTTTAATAATTCTTTAAGAAATTACTCGAAATTCCATTGAATCTGCTATAATAAGTTTAAAGTTGTAGAAATATTTCCCGTTTTTTTGAATTTTAAAACTAGAATTTGTCCCGAAATTGCTTTTTGAAAAAATAGTCACCCTATCCTTCTCTAATTATTAAATTAGGCTGTACCCAGGCGCGATTTTAGAGGGGGCCGGTACATCCTCCAAAGTGAATATAGAGCTAACTTAATATCAGTAAAGTAGTAGGTTCCCCCTTCATATTTCCAATTTAGTTATTCCACTGGTTGTACCCCACCACCAGTGTGATCTGCGACCTCCCAATTTTCTATTGTGGCTATGCCATTGGCTACCTCTAATCTAATCTTTGCTTTGTGACAACTGAAATAATCAAAAATTGTGATTCAACAAGTTTTTCCACAAAAGTTTGTTATTGTGAATATCAACGATGACAATCCACAACGAGTTACACTTTTCATTTTTTGTAGAGAGGGTTTTAAATATCTGTGTGTTGTTTTGTTTCGCCATGGCTTATTTTTATTAGGACTCCTCACACACCTCTTGAAATTCTGATTTATTTACATCATCAGATAGAGAGTGTAGTACGGACAGCTGCCATCCTGTCGCTAAAGCTCGCATCCTGTTATTCTCATTGGACGCGCATACTTTTTCACACTTTATTGTTTTATTACGTTTCAAAGCTGCATACTGTGCCACTTAAATAAAAATACGTTAATAGTGTGAACATCAGTGACGTAACCGTAAGGGGGCACAGTGGGGACTTTGTGGTAATTTTTACAAATCCAACTCGTATTTTGAGAATTTTCTGGGTGGATTATGTCCCATTAAGTTGTTACGCCCCTGTTAACATATAACGACATTATGCTGGCTCTTGCTATGCATGTTATCGAGCCAAACCATTAAACTCTTTTCTCGTGAGAGTACGTGCTTCATTAACAATTTAAAATTTTCTGCAATTAGTCAATGTGTGCATGTGCATCGTCGCCTAAGCTTAATTTTAGCCTACTCGGCAGATGCAGATGAATTTTTTTGTTTTACTACAAGCTTACGTGAAATACTGTTCAAATCGCTCGTAAATGGACATCATCTGCACAATAATATAATTTTAATCGACTCTGCAGCTAAGCCTTTATTTCAAGGAGACCCATTATCTCAATAATTTCAATTGTGAAGAACAGGTTAATCCTATTTGGTTGTCGACTCTCTGTTCTAGTTTAGTTCGGATATGGCTCACTGCTACTAGTGCCAGTAGGAGTAGGATAGCAGGAGGTTTAAAGTCGCAAATAAGATATCTTATTTATCTACAAATAATATACGGTCCTGTCCTATTAGTCATATTCCATTGTGTTTGGAAAAATTCTATAAATAGTTTGGAAAGCTATAGAATACTATCGTGAACCTCCTTTTCCTCCAATGCTTCTAGTTCGTACGCCTCTGTAATAATGGCTGGAGGCAGAAAAGAGAAATTGTATAATATTTAAACAATGCATTTTTGTGCTCTCTGAACTAACCTCATTTAATTTAATTGCAATTATTGTGATGTGATTACACTATTGGCGAGCTAATTATATTGAAAAAGGAGAAAGGATTTTCATCCAACACAAAAAGAGTGGACTACAGTTGGATAATTTGTAACTTTTATTTTTTGTCAATTAAAATCTTTAAGAATTATTCAATGAGTTGAGGACCAAGTTTAATTGTTTTAAATGTTTACAATGTATAATTTTTTTCTGTTTCAGATCCTACTCGAAGTGCGGTCAGCTAAATTTTCTAACAATCATTTCAATGCTGACAGGCCGCTTGGAACCGGGCAGTAAATGCGGATGCTATACCGTCCCCCTTTAGCTGACAGCCTGGTGTTCTAATAAATATTCTGAAATAAATGATTTTTGGTTAAAAATATTGGATTAACTTTAATTACCTATACAACAATGGCCGTTGAAGAGACAAAGTTAATTGAAATTGAAATGACGGAGGGTAAAACTGAAAAAGTTGGTGAAGAAGATGATTCCTCAAAGCAGAATTCTAATAATTCTGATGTTATTGTGAGCAATTCCATGGAAGCCGAGAACACAGGTAAATAGTAAATTGAAACAACATTTCAAATTCTACCACCGATTCTCTTTGTCCCACTTTATATACTAAAATGCAACAGCTACACACACCATAATATATTTAAATTGAAGGCACAGAATGCACCAATAATTTAAGGTTCAATTGTTACATTCGCATTACACAGGCAGTTGTGTGTTTTGCTGCAGTAATAAGTGTTATTTCTCTGACGGAAATAATCAAAAATGATTAGTCACTTGTAAAAATAACAATTTTAAAATGTAAAAAAAATATGTAGATGAACCTATGATGGTGTTGGACGAAATCACGGGACTTTTGACAGGACCAGAAGATTCAATTAAAGATCCTGAGACTGACCCGTTACTAATTGTGGAGACACCCCCTGAACTACAATCTGAAATATCAAATGAAGTAGACGCAGAAACACAAACGACGGAAATGGAACCAGAGTCGTCGTTATTGAATATAAAGGGTCTTCGCATGTTTGAACTTCTCTACAAAGACCAACTGGATGGGACACACAGTTTGGCCGATGCTCATATTGTTTGTGAAGATGGCCATGTCCCCTTTCACAGATATATTTTGATGGCAGCCTCTAATTTACTGAAAGAAATTCTAATACACGAGGTCAAATTAATTTTCATACTGAATTATTACTTTATAGCTTCATCTGTGAATGCAAAACTTTATTTGTTTACAGGATCCTTCCGAGTTAGCCGTAATACATATTCCTGATGTCAAAGTTGCTAATGTGGTTCAAGTGTTGTGTATTCTATATACTGGCAAAGCACTTTACAAGAAGGTGGACGAGGCAGACATTTACAAAATTTTCCAAATGCTAGGAATTGGGACTGAGGGCCTACAGTTTAGAAATTCTAAACCTGATGACGGCATCATTATGGGAAAACTCAGATTTTACGAGAAGGAATTCGAGTTAGAGGAAGAGGATGACTTCATTTCAAGTACGTTTGACATCAATTTAAATGAATAAATAATTGTAGCATAATTGTTTTTAATTTGTTTAATTGAGTAGCTAAAAATTGTGTCGTTTGATCTTATAGACCTTAATCGTAGTGACAGCGCAGAAATAGAAACACCTGTCCCTGTTCCTATTCCAAGTGCTGAGGAAGCCATCACTGAACCACCAGCTCCCTGTTGTGAGGAAGTACCAGAAGTAGTTACTCCTTCAAAAAGAGGGCCGCAAGTTTCCTCTAAAAGTCAAATCGGTAATTTACATGATTTTACACTAATGTGTGTTCATACGATTTCAATTGAATTAATATTTGGTATTATAACTCTAGTAATAATACGTTCTTTCCAATTTTTTATGGCAGACAAAGAAGAAACCGTTCGATTAATGGCGTTTAAGAAAGAGTTGGAAGAAGACGATTCCGTAATTCAAACCGAATTTAAAATCAAGTGCCGTTATTGTCAAGAAGTCCATTCATCTGAAGAAAGTAACCGAGAAGCATCCCTCAAATAAAATACAAAATTTCAGTTTCATAAAATAGATGATTTTCTTAATTACACGGGTGTTTTTTTTGTAGGCCTTTCAGCTCATCTCAGCTCCTTGTGCGGGTCTCACCTGATCGGTAAATACTCGTACCCTAATAAACAGTGTTTAGGCTGCCGCCGGAAATTCCCATCGTACAGTCTCTTTGGACTAATAAATCACGTGGAATCCTGTAAAAGACTTCAAGTAGCATTCAGTGCCACAGCATCTCAATTTGTAAATGGAACTCTTCCCCCAATCAACATCAAAGAAGAGACAGACGAGCTTTATTTCCCAGAAACCACTGAAGCAACCGACATCGAAGGCAAAATTGTTAATAATCTAACAGTCAAGCCGAAACGTAAGAAAGGAAAAAATCGCACCAAAAAACGTAAAAATCCAACTCGTCTAAAACATTCGATAAAGATTGTGGACGTTAGTCAAATAGTTGAGCCACTAAAATTGGAGGAAGAATCCATTGAAGATGCTGATTGTGATACAAAAATGGAACTATCAACAATGCTGACAGATGTCAGCGACAGCTCGCTGCTAGACACTGTGTCAGGTCTAGAATTGGATGAGACGGATCCAAATGTCGAACCGCTTGACGAAGTGGAATTCGAATATGTTGTAGAAAATGACCCGGCAAAAAATTATCAAAATGATGTTACCAAAGTGCCGTTAAAAGAATTACAACATCTGCTTACCTCCTGTCCAGTATGCAAGAAATTATTCGTGAAACTAAAAGCTGCGTCGAAATGCCTTCGGTCACATGGCCTGCGCAGATGTTGGATTTGTCTGAAATTGTTAGCTGCCAACGGCGAAGAATTCCTTAGACATAATCGAAAGTACCACATTATTCCAGGCAGTGACGGGAAAGTTGAATGTTCATTTTGTCAAAAAGAATTCAGCTACAATATCGGAATAAATACGCACATGGGAAACTACCATTCACGCTTGCTCGAGCCGACCACAAACGAAGACAATGGCCCGAGCACCAGCAAAGCCCCTGACGATGGCCCGAGCACCAGTAAAGCTGCTCTCGCTGAATTGTACAAGAATAATAACAATAATATTGACGCAACTGACAAAGTGCCAATTGATTTATTGTCCACGGAAAAAATCGAAGGTGTGGATTCAGATTGTGAAGTTATATTGGTGGATGATGACGATCCTGATTTTGTAGCTGGAGAAACAATTGGGGGTGAGGATAATGCAGAAGATGAGGAGCCACCCTCTGGAGCGTCGTCCGTATCCGACTGTCCCATTCCTCAATCGAACCGCTTCCGGAACTTGGCCGTGACCTTGAAGCATTGTTCTGTGTGCAAAAGTGATTTCATATCTGCGGAGGCTGCCACAAAATGTCTTCGGTCACACGGTCTTAAACGCTGCTGGGTCTGCTTCGAGCTGTTGTCCATCAAAGGGGACGATTTCTACAAACACAATCAATCGCAACATTTCATTTCAGGGCAAACCAGGGCGTGTCGCCTGTTACATTTGTGGAAAAGACTACAAATACGATAACGGGATGAATCTTCACATAGGAAAACACGTGGCTTTCGAGGAGAAACGCTTCAAAACGCCCGATAGCCTGAATAATTTTAAAGGAATATCCTCGTTGTCCGTTAGTCAGAATAGTTCGTGGAGTAATGACACGGCGGGGCCCTCCGGAAGTAAATTAAGGGAATTGTTACATGCTAAACGAAGAAAAAGTGTCTCGTTCACCGCCACAAATTCTACAATCACGATTGAGACCAAGGAGAGGAATGAGGCATGTTTTAGTAATGCTAATAATAGTGCTCAAGATAAGCCACGCCCTATTCTGCCGAAGAAACGGCCGTACATTGTGGAAGAGGTTGATTTTGCGTCTACTAATGGGACAACGACTGGAAATCCAAATGGGGAGTACAGTGGTGGTGTTGAGCTGGGTAGAACCAGAAGCAGCAGTAGTAGTGCCACCGTGACAAAAGCAGCGGAAAAATCCGATGGAGAGGGGAAAGCAAGCGATACCCCATCTGGGGTCAAGTCTGATGTGAATTTTGTCGTGCCCGCCGCCAAAGCGCCAAATTTGGGCCGAGTTCTTTTGGAAATCAAGGAAATCAGTGGAGTCATTTATAATGTTTATGGTCTCATCAATCCGACGAGTACAGATCCGAAGAATAAATTCTCCAAAGTGATCGCCATTCCAAATGTGGACGTAGAGACTAAACCCACAGGTTCCGGCTCGGGCTGACATTCAGATGACATTTTGTGTTCAGAAACAATATTTTACTGCTAATAAATACTGTGACGCCAGGAATTGCGATAAAAAATAAATGTTGCAAATAAAATCATCCCATAATGCATTTGATAGTGTATCTATCATAAGATGAGCACGCATCTGAGACCTGCTACCAAACCTAAATAATTTCACATTTTTCGTAGTAAATATAGCAAAATGGATTCTTTGGTTAAAAGTACAGTGCAAAAGTAGTGTCGTAAGTTAATTTATATTAAGTTTTCTACTATATAAAAATAACATATTGTATAAATGCCCAGTGTAGTCGGACTTAGTAATTATTTATATTATATAATAATTATACCCTTACTGACTTTAAAACCATGTAAGAAAAATGTGAGTCATGAAAATTCGCCCAAAATACAAAACATCAAAAGTATGTCTTAAGTCAATTTTATTACACATTGAAATTCATAAACTGCAAATGTAATTATTATATAATTTTATAACCGTAATTCCAAAGCAAATCGCTCACTCATAAAAATGGTAAGCAGCCTAATAAGAAAGGCAGAAATCACTTCAACACCAACTAAAACAATTCTTTGGAAATATGTTGTCATTCATAAAAATCACAAGAAGAAATATCCTTGATGCGGACGTGATCACTATTCTATCCATGATAACAAAAAAAACTTAGCATCTGGCCTGATCTGGATCAGTCTCTGGTCATTGGTTCGAACAGGTAACAATCACAAATTTTCGCTCAGAGTTGGGCAATCATTGAGTTTTCCTGTAGATTAGGGATTACAGTTTGGATAAATCGGGATTACAGAATAGAATCACAGATTGCGATTAAACTAAATAAACATTATCCTTGGATTGAGATTACGAGTACTAATACCTAAATCATGATACAGAATTAGAACTAATTATGTAGTGGATTAAGGATTGATTGAACAACGCAGCATCCAAGTGGGATTCTCCCTCCGTTTCAGTGTCATTGGTTTTGCAAAGGTTTTTTTCCCCTGAAAAATGCATTTCTGCCTAATTCGCGAATTTTAATGGTTAAAGTATTTTTATAGATTTCTACTAAATCGGACGACATTACAATTAGCGCTGCAGTGGCGTAGGAGTGAAAAGAGGAGCGAGTACATCTTCCACAAATGTCAATTTTGTCAATTTTTCATAATGCAAATTTCAAAAGGTTGGGGTCCTTCGGTCAATTTTTAACATTTTGGGCCCCTGTGCATTCAACCGGCAGCAGTACGGGTTACGGCACTGGATACCCAATTTTTACAACTTCCTGGTTCAGCGACACTTCAACTCTCGATTTATTAATTTCTCTGCCATGACCCCATAAAACGAAAATAAATTGAGCAATTAATATTGGCTGTGTCTCCAGAATGCAGCAGTAGAGAAGGTGACAAGGTGCAAATAATTAATTTTCCAGTTTAGCATACAATCCAACTTCAATTTTAGTGTCAAAGTTACCCCAAAAGCAAACAACTGTATTTCCACCTTAAAATGAATTCAAATCGTACAATTTCTCTGATTCTGTGCATTTTCTTTAATCTTATCTGCCAAGGCTTCACAAAAAATAATTTACCTGACGAGATCCTAAGTGAAATTGTGGATGTACACGTTCACAAAACCCGTTCAGTCGAAATCCCATACGAAGTGAAATTTTCCGCTTTCGGGGAAAATTACCATTTACGATTGAAGCGGTTGGAATCATCGTCAAATGACGCGAAATCCATTTTCTCCGATGGATTCACCGTCACCACGGTCGACGTGGACGAAGATGGACACACGACAAAAACCACCACCTCCCCATCTCTGGAAGAGTTACGAGCCGCGCAGGAAAACATTTTCGTGGACCCGCAAACAGGGGCAGCCCTGAAAGTGGAACCGTCCGGGGATAAACATAATGTGGACGGGACAGTAGGTCAGGGCCGCACCATCAGCAGTTCCCCAGAAGGGCAGCACACGGTTACACAACAAAATCAGCAGGGCCGTACTATTCCAACGGGCCGCACCGCCCCCATGGAATCCGACTACCAGACTGTCAACCGAACTGTGACCCCGCAGGTGGGCCGCTCGTGGGGGGACACCACTGTCCAACCGGAAGTACTCCTCGTGCTGGACTACGATACCACACAGTTGTTCAAGGGGGACCAGCAGAAAATCTACGACTACTACTCGATAATGTTCCATTTCATTAATAATCGTTTCGCTTCGCTGGTAGACCCCAAAGTTCAGTTCGTCATCAGCGGAGTGCTTCAGGTTAACTCCAAGGCGGCTCAACCCTTCCAGGAAGAAAATAGGATCGGGGCCACCGACCAATACGATATACTTAAAATATTGAATGCTGTGGGAGCTTGGGCGTATGCGCAGGAAGAATATGGCTACAAGAAAGATCAAGGTAAACACGACTTGATCGCCTTTATGACCAGCCAAGATATGAAGGCCAAAACTGCAAAGGGCGATTACATGGATGTGTCTGGAATAGCGAATCTTCAAGGTCAGAGTTCAACTATCAGTCACTAATGTACAAAAATTACAAATGCCCATCTATGTTGCACAGTGACCATAATGACTTGAATATCCAAATTAAATTTACTTTATTAAATAAAAACAGATTTTTTTGCGGGAAATTTACAAATCCCATAGCATCTAACCAAAAATACCCATTTATTGATTCTGTTCCAGCTGTCTGCTTAAGCAATTTCCAGAAAGGAATCTACTATGGGGTTTCTGTGAACGAAGACTTTGGGGGAATTTGGCAAGGTGCTTGGACCATTGCACATGAATTGGCCCATAATCTTGGAGCCCCTCATGACGGGGAGGAGAAGACGAAGGAGTGTGATTGGAATTGGGGCTACCTAATGAGCTACGTGGGTTGGGGGACTGAAAATCAGTACAATTTGTCCAAGTGCAGCATCAAGCTGATAACGGATTTCCTGAAATCCACTGGAAGCACCTGCCTCAAGAGTTTCCAGAGCGCCTCGAACACTCGTTGGACTGCAAACGCTTTGAATGCAGGCGAGCGTATGACCATCAAAGAGCAGTGCATTAAAGCTACAAAAATGGCCGAAGCTTCCGTGGACCCAGGTCAACCTGCCCAAGAGTATTGCCTAAAGCTTCGCTGTGTGTATCCGGATGCTAAAAATCAATTCATGACGTGGACGAAGCAAACACATGGTGCATATGAAGGATCTCCTTGTGGAGACCAAAAACAATGCATGAATGGAAAATGTTTAGATAAAGGTGGCCAAAAGAAGTGAAAAATAAAAATTCTAAAATGTCAAGATCATGAGAATTACCAAGGAAATTCTTAATTTGTCCACCCACCTCCCAATCTTATCAGAGTAGGGCATCTAAAATAATAGCAGTTATTGTAATTTATGGCAAGTCGTGTGAGATTTGTTGCCGTTGTTGCATAACAATGTAATAATGTATACAAAAATGCATGTAATAATAATACTTTAAAATAAATGCGAAATAACAACGACTGAAAGTAAATTACATTTTAATTGCTTCCTAAATTTATTTGCTTTTTTAAATTATCTTTCAATATAAAATTATTTCTATTTTTAGGAGAAAATGTTTTATATATCAATTTTTTTAAAAATTTTAGTGAGTTGTTGATGCATTTACGTGAATCTTACTTTGAGGAATACGCAGTTTACCCCTCTCTCCCGCCGAATTATCCGATCATAATGATTGGGATGAAATGGGATTCATCCCACATCGATTTAATCTTATTTGCCTTTAGTAAAATATTTCATCACATTTCATAGTAAATCCCTTTGTAATTAAATCGAGTAAATCCCAGGAAATTCCCAAACTGCTTCTACCTACTAATGGGTATTATGGGTATTATTGCAATACCCATCTTCATTTATTCAAAATATTGGTGTGCATATCTCAGGTAGACATTTGTTGAATCTTGATTAAGTAATGTGATCAAATGTTTTTAAATGTGTGATTATAGTGATTAAATGTAATGTGATCTATGTTATAAAAATAAGACACATAGACTACCAATTAATTCCATCACATTTAATTACAAATCATAGCATTTAGTCCCACTGTGATGCGATTTTAGCTGAAAAAGTGTGATTTTCGAAACCCAGATGCGTTCACCAATTGAAATTTGACGAATCGTTTATTGGCAATAAGTACAATAGTTAAGGTAACACATCACGCAACTAATGAGATATTTACGTTCACATCTAATCGCAAATACATCTGAGCCTAAGGAAACCTCCGCAGGTTCCACCCGAACTTCCTTCTCGGCAACATCTTCTCCAGCAGCCGCTGTTGTCAAAAGGGCAATTTATGACTCCACCAAAAAATCTGCTGTCCAGACCACAGCGGATATCTCTGAGGTCATTGGAGCACATGCAAGACCCCCTCAGGCCCGGTACGAAAGTTGAGGGGACAGACTGCCCCAATTGACCATCTCTGTCAACGGCCAGTCCACAATTGCCAGTTTTATGACCCGCCTGACAGCAGAAGGAATCGCATTGCTCAATTTCGACAATCCTTGGCCTTCCAATTGTTGTGTTACACATCGAAGTCGATTGTACTGGGCCACAAATGGCATCAATCTCAGATTGGGGTGCTCCCCGTCGTCTGGCTTCCTGGTAAGTGTTGTAGCGCCTCTCCACTGCTTCCAAATTCCTTCCAGCAGTGTACGAATAGGGAATGGCCTCTGAAAAAATAAAATATACACGGCTTGAGAATCCATTTTGTATTCCCTCCCCAGGGTTTCGGTTCATTTAATGACGGTGGGATTAATTGGTGTCATTAATGCGATTAAATATTTGATCACAGGGACTGGGACCATGCGTGGCATTAATGGGATTAAATCGATTTTGGGGCTTTCAAGACAAAATTTGATATGAAAGCTATTTATTTAGGTATTCTAGTTGAATTCCATTTATCCCACTTGCTATTGAATGAAGTAGTGGGGTGTATGAAACGTTCCCCTTCCACCAGTGAAGAAATTAAACATTTATAGCCCATGGAATTAACTCCCGAACTTTTTTGATTATTTTGGAACGTTTAAAAATACAGAATTGTTCTTACGTGCTTCAGCAGTGTCCAAAGTAGTCAGACAACTTAAAGATGACAGAAGTACAGTGCCAAAAATAATTTTAAACATTTTGATGAAAATCTCAGATTAGATTTGTGGTTTGCTTGTGAATTTTTGCGCAAATTGTGAATTTGTATGCAGTCAGATTCTAAGTGTTCGTAGTTGGTAACCAGAATTCATGACAATTTTTATGATTGTAATCTCTGGTGCTCGAATTCATTTATAAGTCATCGAAAACTACTTACTATGCACTTGGTGCACAATTTAAGTATTAATTAAATATTAAAAAATGAAATCACATGAATGGCTTACAATTGTACAAATATATTCAGTTTCCTGAAAGAGCGAATCGCCGTTGAAGGATAAATGCCACATGTATTTTACTTTTATCAGAGCAAAGTCAAGGTTGAACATTTTGCATTGGTTGTCGTACCTTCAGGGGGAAACCATTTTTTTCTTCTTTTCCGTATTAATTGTACGGAGCCTGCCAAAATATTTCTATCTTATATAAATGAAATGAGTTTAAGTGGATTCGTTAATAATAATTTATTTATTGGCAATGTACACCTAGAAATCGAAGTAATAAATACACGCTATGTTCAATCCGTGATAACTTCGTGTACTGAAAAAACCGATGTTACCAAAATTGCTGATCATTTAAGGTATTCAGGCGAGATGAAAGGAAAACGTTTGTCTTTGACACAGATAGCCACATTACGTAATTTTTAATTTCGGGGAAATTTGCACCTATGTAATTAAATTACAATTGTAATTTAGAACCTTCAGTGTAATTTATAATTGCAATTAGTAAGTTAGAGTTATGTAATTTGGCCATATATTACATGGGTAATTTACATGAAATTAAATTTAAATTACATTACAATTAAATTACATTTAAAATAAATGAAAGTAATTTGTAATTTCAAGAACGTTTTGCACGTTCCTATTAAATTACAATTGAAATTTCCTTAGTAATTTGGCCATCTAATCTCTTTGACAGTGAATAACTTAAATGATATGGAGTAATCAGTAACCTGTTCATTCCGTCTCACCCTGCACCAACCATGGTGCACAAGCACATGGAATTAGAATTTCCACACGTTGCTACTTGCTGCTGGCTATATGTAAATTTACCAAAGTGTGCAAACGGAAATCAAATTTGTTGCATCTACTTTTGCAATGCAGTACGTACTATTGTGAGCCCTTTTGTAATTGAAGACCTTATTTCTCTGAACAAAAAGTTGTTATTAGAATTTCGATTTTACTGACAGTTAGACTTGAATTCAGCTTTCGCAAATTTATTTTTAGGTTGAAGAAAGTGTGTTTGTAGAAATATTAGTATGGTACAGAGTGCATAAATTGTAGGATCAATCTTCTACTTTGTTTTGACTATTTTAGAAAAGTTGTAGGATTGAAATTGACAGACTAATTAGAAATGGTTTGAAATTTCTTAAAATATGATTACAAGTGGGTTACATGGGAGTACAGCCCCTTCTTCAATAGAATCAAATAGGTTTTCGGCCAAGATTTGTGTTTTGTTTAGTTCTAAAATCGATTAAATCCCATTAATCTTAGTTGGGTTCAAAAGCTTAATCGCATTCACACAAATTAATTCTACTGTCATTGAATAATTTGCTTATTTAGAATTTTAATGAAATCACTAATTGCCTACAAATGATAATACTTAATTACTCTTGAAATCTACTTGCACTAATTGCATCTGCATCTGGTCCTAAGAAATCCTCCACATTTTCCACCGGATCTGCCTTCTCGGCAACACTTCCTCCAGCAGGCGCTGCTATCGAAGGGACATCGAATGCCTAAAAGTGATCCATCGGGGCCACAGCGGATGTCTTTCAAATCGTTCGAGCACTTACAATTAGCCTTCAGGGCAGGTGTTACATTCAGACCCGTGCCTAGCAATCCAAGCGACACTCCGAACGAAACTCCGCAATTTCCCGCCTTCTGACCTACCTGGCAGCAGGCTGAATCGCAGGCCGCCGTCTCAGAATCCTTCGGTCTCCCTACTGTCGTACTGCAAGTGCTGGTTGGTGACACGGGCCCACAAATCGCATCGATTTCAGATTGGGTTGCTCCCCGACTCTTTGCTTCTTGAAAGGCTTTCGAGCGCCGCTCCACTGCTTCCACGTCTCTTCCATTCGCGTACGAATATGGAATCGCCTCTGTTACAATTAATATTACAATAAAGCGTTGTGTCAGCATTTCTTTTGTACTCGGGATTTCGAATAGGATATGAATTAATAAATAGTCAGTAGAACAAACGGAATTGTCAGTGGGAAAATTCTGTCAGTGAAATTAATTCATTTAAAGTAATAATTATCAGTAGACGAAAGTACTAAAATCTCAGCAGTGGGATTATTAGACAGATTATTGTTTTATTTTGCA
>JABASC010000641.1:0-34824 GCA_019776185.1 Plutomurus gul | reverse complement strand
GGGGGGGGGGGGGTTCGAAAGCCGTCTCACGATTCCTATTGGTGAAGTACCTTGGAAACCAACCAAGCCCAGGAGAGCGGGCTGTCTCATTTTTAGCAATTCAAAATTATTAAGTGTACATAATGCATACATGAATTTACATGTACTAAGGAACATAAATATACACTACGCAATGGAACCAAGGGACGTTGTTGTTGAAGCTGCCCTACATTTTATTATAAAAACAGTGGCTTGATGGAATGTGAAGACTGAAGACTGAAGACTGGCGAGGTTTGTATAGAACCTAATGGTGTGTGTATATGTCATATATACACACGTATAGGTTTGTTTATACTGAGAATATGGAATAATGACATTGTGTAGTTTAAGTTAAGAGTATGAACTATAGGTATAAGTACTCTGTGCCTCTGCTGTGGACATGTTAAGCTATAAGAAGAACTGTACAAGTGTACAAAACCATAGTAGAGGTAGTATCAAGGAACTCCATCTTAAAGCAAAGTGAAAGTTTCTATCGTCCATATCTTTGCCTCCCAAACAAACCAGACGGAGTCAACAGTTTCCAAATATTTATTACATATTCATTAAACTTTGACTGTAATAATGGAAAATATAATTACTCAAGTATCCAGACCCACGGATTCCCCTGATCACGCAATTAATTCTCACGGAGATCCCAAAAATTCAAATCTTCCTAGAGCAGGTGATTTCTATATTCTACAGCAATAACTTACAAATCTCAATTTTCGGTTATTTCTTATCTTTGGTTGTTTAGTTGATATCTTTTAAAATGTTTTCACATTCTAAAATGTCTATTTATAAAATATGTTTTTGAATTGTTTATGTTGCAAATTCAGTCGGTGCACTAGAATGTTTTTGCAAGTGTTTACTTGAAAGAAATAGCACAATAATTATTAATACTTTGCGCTTACATGTTGCAGACGATGTTGTTGTCCTTCCATCTAAACTCTGTCGTCGTCATTTTTGCATATTTTCGCTGTGAACTTTTATTACCAACACAGCAAAGAAATGATACATCTATGTAAACAATACATAATAAATTACTTACAATTAGTCGCATGTATGTGCGTTTATTATGTAAACATCGATGGTCAAACTAACAATCAACAATACTTTCTTCATGCGAACGGGCAACCAGATGCCACTAAGTACAACAACAACACATTTAAATAATCTAGAGCATGTGTATATATATTTATATTGAAATGATTTGCACCTCTTACAGCTAAAAGGGGCATTGTTTTGGATTGACCATGTTATAACGTAGCGTTAGCGTAGCATTTTGAAATGTATTAATTTGTACTTGTTTTTGAAAATATAGAAAGTCCACATGGAAGCCCTTCACCTGACCAAATACTATCACCTCAACCGAATCAATCAAATAACCAAAGAAGCGACGTAACGAAATCTCTAACAAAGAAAACTTTTCTACAAAAACTGTTTTGTTGTTGTTGGTGTAGTTGCTGCGATGATCGTAAACAACGTCCAAAACGCAAAGCCAAGAAAAATGAAGGACCTACAAGTGACTCAAATAACGCAAATTTAGTAACAGATAATATCAATAACAGTGAAGATAATTTTTACTTACGACAACAACAACAACACAATAATCAATTGGCAATAGGAAATAGTCTTTATGACCAGTACAGCACAGTTGCTGAGTTTTTATTGCCACCGCAGTTGCCTGAGGACACCAATAAGCCTTGTATGGTAATCGATCTGGACGAAACTCTTGTTCATTCAAGTTTTAAGGTGAAACATATTAAATTATTTTTATTATCATGTAAAGTTAATAATACTCTTGATGCTCTCCTCCCCATTCCCCTCTACTACTCTACTTACTACTTTCAAGTCATTTCTAGATGTCGCAAACCACAGTTTATCATAGAAAAGGACACCACGTTCAAAAGCCAGCATTTGCCACGATTATTATGAGTGCCAGATTCAATCTTCAAAACACGAGAAAGTTTTATACTATTTCATAGTCAAACCACAACTATGTAATGGAGATCTAGAAAATATTTATTGCTATCGAATGTCTCTTTGATTTGAGATTTGTTGGAATGACATGGACCAATGAGAAAATGTTAAGAAAAGAAAATTTTGATTTTTATCCTAACGCTCATATATAAATCTACAAACTTTAACTTTACGTTTTGTATTTTTTTTCGAATTTGTTTTAACACCAAAAAAATATCTTAGAAATAACACTGAATGATATTAATTCTATATATTGTGTTAGCTATTCACTAAAAAGCTACCCTCAAAATCACTCTTTGAATCTGTGCTCCTGTCAATCCTTTTAACATTTTCTCGGTGACCGTAAGATCGAATTAAAAATATAGTTGAATTTAGATGCACAAATAATTGTAAAATATCTTTAGAAAGTTAATTTTTCTTTTCAAAGATAACTGGGGTAATGTTTAATGACGCCTACTACCATGAAAATGTAGAAATGTCGGAGAGATGGCATTTTCAATTACGTTGAGTTTTAATCGTAGAAGAATTTATTTTTACTTTTTAAATTCTCTTTTTGAAAAATTGTATGCCGCTGTATTAAGAACTTGAATGCAACAACAAATTCTGTTTTTAGAGGCTCACTTCAATTTGTAACTGCACTCTGATTACTCGGTCAACATTCTGTATTTTTTGTACCCATGTTTTGGGAGATTCTATCATCATTTCTGTTTGAATTTGTCAGATTAGTGTTTAGCTAGATGCAATAACAGAATTCGACATATTATAAATAAATTGTAACCCACGTCCTTACCCCCTCCAGAAATTAATGATAAATACGTACTTAATTGAGTAGTGTATTACATTTTAATTGATTTGTGTTATGAATGATTGAGTGAATTTGAATTTTTCAGCCTATCGGGAATGCAGATTTCATAGTGCCAGTAGAGATCGACGGAGTTGTACACCAAGTATATGTGGCGAAGCGACCCTACGTTGACGAGTTTCTCCAGGTAAATAATCAAAATACTCCTGACACCAGCAATTACACCGTTAATAATAATATTTTTTATTTATTTCAGAAAATGGGTGAACTGTACGAGTGCATATTGTTCACTGGTAAATTGAATTCACGTGTATACACGTAAATACAAGGAATGTATTAGGCCAACACAATTTTTTACACACTGATTTATCTTTTTGCAGCATCATTGGCAAAATATGCAGATCCAGTTGCAGATTTATTGGACAAATGGAGTGTTTTTCGTAGCCGCTTATTTCGAGATGCGTGTGTTTTCCATCGAGGAAACTATGTTAAGGATCTGAACAAACTGGGAAGAAATTTACAAAGAATCGTTATAGTAGATAACTCTCCCGCCTCATACATATTTCATCCGGTAACTACCTGCTTTATGTCTACTTGATAAATGATACTAACTAATTGGCAGAGTAAATTGAATATTGATGGTGAGAATGGATCGGATCGGATCAAGTAATGGAGAATTTATGTTATTCTTTAAAGGACAACGCTGTACCGGTGGCAAGTTGGTTTGACGATTCATCAGACACTGAATTACTGTACCTGATACCGTTTTTCGAGCGACTCAGTTCAGTGGACAATGTCTATTCGGTTCTACGAAATTCAAACCATCCTTTTAACATCAATAATGCAAGTCTTCCCACGACGATACCTCCAAAAGTTGCTCCAATCAACGCTAGCAACATGGACAACAACAGTAAAGAAAACATTAGAAATATTGACATTTCGAATTTGTCGATCGAATCATGAGATAGGTAAACTAACTAATATGTATTGTAATTCTGATGTACTGTTATTTATGAATTATGATGATGTCATCGGACGGACTACAACGGTTATTATACATAGAATAGTTTTAAATGTTTTATAGACAAGTGTGACGATTGTGTAAAGATGTTATTGTTTGGACAATGAATAGTATGAGAATTATCAGTTTTACGCTACCAGTTCTTAAATTACATATACCTATACTTATATACGACTCATACGACTGTATGAGTTATTCCGGGCTAACTAAATATGTAACTACGTCCGCGTCTTGTTTCAAATGTACCGTCACCGTCAACCAGCCTAATACAGAAAACGTTGTGTAATAAAAAATCCAACAAATAAATCATTTTAAAAATTCACACATTACTATTACTAACAACACCTCATGCTTACTCTTAACAGTCTTTCCCCACATCTGCTACTTATTGCAGACAAAATTTGCATCATTTAACCCATTTACCCATCTGATTAGACCTTAAGATGTTTTATTGTAAGTACACGCTTATGTTGTAAAATTACAATGTAAACCCAAGACTCTACAACGCGTTTGAAATTAGTCACGCATGGACAAATGAATTTTCTGCAAAAAACCGCAGACACCGTTTGCGGAAATAAAAATAAACTTTGGGACACCTTTTGCGGGAACAGGAAAATAGGTTCTGCAACAGGAGAAAATAAATGCAATATAATGCAAAAAACACTACAGAAGACACTACAATTTTAGACAGTCTATGGTTTAGACGAAGAAATCATCAATCTACGCTTATCACGTAGATACTTCAAAATTGGCTTCTGGAAGCCTGGAAATAAAATCATTTGATGGAAACAACGTTTTAAAAATTATTGTGTAAAAAACAATAAAATTTAAGTCCGAAATTCAAATATTAGAAAGTCCCATTTAGATATTCCTTAGTAGTTGGAATTTTATTTGGAAGACGCTCTAATTCTTTGCGAATTCAACCCTAATATGCAGTTAAAAGGTGTACTTCTTGAGAATTCTTCCTGATTTTGTTCAGCCCAATTACGACTGAAATGCGAATTTCTGCAATATATAACATGATCTAGTTAAACCCCCCATGAGAACTGTACCCTCTGCCGATACGAGCAAATCTTTAAAAAAAATGTGTTGTATATATGAAAATGGTTAGCTGCTATTCAATTGATTGTTTGAAAAGTCGCATTTGATTACCAAAAACGGGAATTTAAGTGCCATTAGGTATTTGCACAAAGAATAAGGCAATTAGTAGGTATGCAAGATTTCTCGCTAGGATGTTATTTTTAATATTTGTATTTGAATGCATTTATTTCTTATTTGTGCACATTATTGAAGTGTTTGCATCGCGTTGAATTTATGTTTGGTGGGATATCTAATCCACTGATAAAATACCGAAATCTATGAATAGAAAGGAATTAATGAATGCGGACAGTCCTCGATTTTGAACTAAAGAGATTTCTTCGTTCCAACAAAAGTCAAAATTCTTATGCAAAATGTATTTCTTATCTAAGAATCGCATATTTTCAATACCATTCCAATACTCACATCACATCATCATATGCATATTATAAGCTTTCAGTTTCAGTAAATGCAAAGGAATCTTACTGTTCTGTTAGTTCTGTAGCCCTTCTTTAGTATCTGCGAATCTTCACGAGGCTCACGTCAGTAGCATATGTAAGATGTAGTGAATATCGTCTTTGGTAAACTGCTTATAACAATGAACGTTTGGAGGAGTAATTAAAATTAAAGTTACTTTCATATTTCTCCATTCTCTGAATACCGATCGAATTGATTGAGGAATCGAGGAAGCAATTTTTTCATTTATATTTTGTAGATAAATTTTGAGTGCAGAGTGCAAAGTATCTTTACGAATGATTAATCTCATTTTCAATGCCAAGTAATTCCATTCATTCAATTTTCTTGCATGAAAATAGAATGTAAACTTATGAAATGTGAATGTGAATATTACTTCAATTTAAGACATTCAAATTCAAAGTCTGTTATAAGTATTACCTACTGAAGTAATCATGTATGGTTACCGACCTGTGACTGAAAATCCGTTTTGTAGGAAATAATTTAATAATTCGTTTAAAGATAAATAAGGAATATTTACTTTGGTGTAAAGAATTTAGCAGAGAGCGGGAGACTCATCGAGTAAATATGTATACTACTGTTAAATGTTTTCCCATAGTGTAATCGATTTACACTTTAAAAGTACACGAGTACTGTATGCTTTGCTAACATGTGTTCATTTAGGATAATCGAATACGGATACTTACACATTCATAAAAAGCATAGGACACAGTAAGTGAACGCTAGAGTTCCATGTAATACATTGGCCGTGGATGACTTTGTTGAGTTCATGGTCAACCTGCTTAGGTACTGCTTTCTTCGCAGTGCTTCTCTTTCTGCCTGGCCTACGCTAACGACAATTGTGCAATATAAAATATGTAATACCAGTGTGCTTACTGCTTACCATATAAATATAAGATGGTGCCGTTCAAGTGCATGCAGAATATTGCAGACTGTAGTCACTGTAGACGCAAGTAGTGATTTGTGTGAATGCATGCTCACAGTGTATGACAATCAAGGCTTTCCGTATTTATTTTTGCAGAACAACAGTAAAACTAAACTATGTAGCAACATCTCCTTATTTACCCAAGTCGGAACTCGTTACAGAAAAAATAAAGTACATTAGAAAGCGTGAACATTTCATATTTATTAGTTCGCGTGTACTTGCAACCAAAAGTAAGTTTCCTAACTAGGAATCTGCATGTCAAGTTATTAAGTGACCAAAATCGTCTTCTGACTGCACCATCCAACAGAAATTCACTATATAGCTATCTTTTCGTTTACACGGTACTAATTGTGTGCCACTAATCCGAGCACTACTTACTATAATAGGAGACAACGACAACGACACGTATCTGCAAAGACTATTTGTAAATAAATGCATCGCATTTACTTAGAAAGTGCATGCATGTATGCACAACCGTTCCCAACACTGTTGCACAGAAGCGCGTCCACATGTTATCATAACGAAGCTTTCATGATAATATTTAATTCACACTACTTAATAACTAGAATGCATTCTCCTGCTTTCAGAAAAATGTCTGCGAAATTATTTCAATAAATTCTACTGCAATATGTATATTCCTATTCTATTTCAGTTAATATTTGAATAATATGTGATCGTTTATTTCATTGTTTGAACCGAACCAAAGTCAAGTCATGCAATGTGTATACAGGGAATTCTTAAATCATATGCACGATTCAATTGCAAACTCCATGCAATCGAAAAAGTCGAATTTCATTTGAGACGCATTTTGTCCAGGACGATTTTTTACAAAGATCTCTTGGAACACTCGTATAACTTTGACCACCAAGATTTTCAATACTTAATATCTTTCCAAGAAGAATCGTATGCTATTTCCAGTGGTATGTTGGTCATAGCTATACGACCTTTATTGTGGGCTGTGGTGTAGGGGTGAGAATCTGATTGGTGGGTCGCGTAGTGGAGCGCGTGCTGGTAAAGATATTGTTCAGTCATAGTAGCTAGTGTGGCATTAGTGGCAATGGAACGGCTGGGTGCAGGGAAGCTGGAAGAATCGTATTAGTAAGTAGTCGAGTAAAGAGACAGAGAGATAGAGAGAGAGAGAGAGAGAGAGAGAGAGAGAGAGCAGACCATGTCAGGATCCAGTGATCCCAATGTATGGTACAATGTATGTAAGTAAAGTAGGTAGTTTGCAGTGGTGGCAATGGAATGGAAGAGGAGAGTTTTATTAGAGTAGTGCAGGAGGAGACGGACGAGCGGAGAACCTTACGGAGTATGAGCGAAAACTGAAATCGCCGTAGCCGTCGTACGATTGCCATTAAAGCTGGATGCACGCTGATGCTGTACTCTGCTGCTTAGGCGAGACGCGAACGCGAACGCGACTCCAATGCTCATAGGAGCCGTGCTATGGCAGTATGGGACATGGGACTGTAGTTAGTAACTCTTCTGTGCTAATATATAGGTAGTAGGTAGGGAGTGTGTATCTGCAGATACTTTGAGTGAGCACTGAGCACGGATATACACAGGCGAATGCTCGAATGCTCGAATGCTGTGTGTACGTAGTACGTAGTATTACATATTGTGTGTAGTGGGTGATTCTGGTGTGCTAGTCTGTTCTGGTCTCTGGTGCTCCAGTGTGATGCCAAGTCTGATGTATGTATGTATTTATGTGTATGTAGCGTGAGCTGAGAGCTGAGAGCTGAGAGCTGAGAGCTGAGAGCTGAGAACGTAGCAAAGGATATGGAATGGTACAGCATGCACTTACTCGCTGTTTCTACTATGTAGTATGTAGTATGAGTATGTACTATGTGCAAAGTTCTATAAAGAGGTTCAGTGGGGAAGCAGTTCAAGTTCAAGTTCACTTTCTATGCTCCTCTCCTGGAGGCTCCAGCTTACCAACTTTTCTCCGGCAACGTTCTGCTTTCCAATACGCTGTCAAAGAAATATTTCGCTATTTTCCTGTGACAATGAGTGAGTTTCGTGCTCCACAACCGCCCGGACCCTCCAACAATACCAACAACAATTCACACCACAATCACGGACAGGGACAAGCCAAAGACGTTCCTCTACTCGGTAAGTTAATCTTTAAGTACCTCTACTCTCTGTGCACATAAATAGCAAGGAACAACTACTTACTTTGGAGCACTCGGTGATTTTCATCACTCTATGTCATCCCACGACATGTAATCCACTTTCATCTCTAATACATTCTCATCTCCATGTTGACATCACTATACAACATTTACTTATCGTCTCCCACAGATATCATTCATATCTTATTATCTCATTTGTGTACTTTGTGTACTTGTTCTCACTTAGCACGCTGTCCACTTTTTCTCGTCGATCTCATCGGTATTTCTATCCCGTAGACTCACACACACATTCAATGTTACTCTCATATAAATAGATTGTATTTATTATTCTGCGATATTACCACCAGTAATCCTTCCATTTGCATGCATGTGTGACTGTGTGAGTGTGTGTGTGTGTGTGTATGTGTTTGTGTGTATGACCTCTGAAAGGGAAAGTAGGTAAGGAGTAAGGTGTAAGGACTTGCAAGGGACAAGGACAAGGTCATTGCAGTCTAGTCTCACGTACTCACACTCACACATGTAGTAGTAGTAGTAGGTGTCTGTGAACTGGGGCATAAGGGTCTCGTGTTACTACAGACTACAGATACTACTAAACATACAAAATGGTATGTAAGGCCGTGCTGTGGCAGATGAGATGCAGTCCCATCCCAGTGCATTGACTGTAGCTCGTAGTGGTAGGTACTTGGGTGCTATCCCTCTGCGGTACATTCAGCTGTTACATGATGCGTATATGAAGAACGCTTGTGCGTAGCGCACTACCCAACGGGTATGATGGCAGCATACAAATGCATATTGCAGAGATAGGGGGCTAAGGCACGAGTCAAGGCTTCCTGTTCCAAATAGTTTATTGACAATGAGAGTGCCGAATGTGGAAGCGAAGAAGCTATTCCTAGCTATTTCCTAGTGACATAATATACTGATTCCCCATTCATATAGCGCCAGAGAAAACTTACTTCCCATATTCTATGTACTATACTATGGTTGTAGTAGGAGTAACCTGGTATTTCTCATGTGCATGCTGTACACAGAAGAGCAAGCAAAGTTTTATTTAGAAGGGTACCTACTGAACTGTATGAACATATATATACAGATACTTATATACGACGATTGCATACGGTATGCTCTCTCTCTCTCTCTCTCTCTCTCTCTGTGTCTGTCAGTGTTTTGTCTACATAATACTCGGCACGATACTCCCCTTGTAGAATTCACTTGGCTACGAGAGTTCTCGTAGTTCTCGTAGTTCTCGTGCTGGCTGCCACCGCTTTCTTTCATAGAAACGTCGCCTCTCCATGTATAGTGTGTACCATTCAACCAAGAACACCGAATTCCCTGCCGTATATATAAAGTTCGTTGCACCTACAGATACATGCACGTAATGTGAACTACCGAAAACGAATGCATGCGCATTGCAAAATAGGGGAGAAAATACAACACTTCAATATGTTACCGAATGCTCCCTTCTTCCTCTTGGCTCTCTCGGAGCGAAAGCCCAATCTAAATACATTCATTCTCTATGCATTATTTCTAAAGCGACATTACTGCCAACATCCACTCACTTTCCCTGCTACACCACAATTTTACTAGATAAATCTAAATATTATGAGCCTTCACACACACACACACACACACAAACACTGGGAACACTGGAATCACACCAGGAGAATAAATAGAATAGAATGCACGCTAGTTAACGATCGAGATTAAAAGTGCAGACCCTTTTACAGATCTGCTCTGTAGTAATTTCCTGAACAGTTAACGATAAGATAATGAAGATGTACTTTTAATCATAAATTGCATATCACAGAAAGATAAAAATAGTTCATTCAATGTTTCTCATAAGAATATCTATTAGGTGCAGAGGTGCACGGTACACTTACTTAAGTATGCAAGTATCTGCAAAATAAACAGGTATAGGCTAGTGGAAACTGCGTACATACGTAGAATTACTATATGCATGCATACATATGAATAGAACATGTTTGGTATTATGTGGAAATAAAGGAGAATTGAATAGATAGAGCGAGATAACAAGTACCTAGCTACGTAGGTATTTATATTATTTATTAGGAATAGATATTTATTGTTAAATAATGATTAAAAATTAGAATTGTAAGTATTACTTTGGTATTATTAGTGATGTGATAAGAGATGAAAGAGTGAGTGGATTGTTAGGTTCTGCGTTCTGCTTGTGAAACTGTTGGAAAACTTAGATGCGAAGGAAAAGTCATTGGTCAAGGGCGTCAGTTCATTCCTCTCTGTTTCACTAGAGCACCAAAATGGCGGGGGTGATACATATAATACATAGAGGTAATACATAGTACACAGAGCAGCAGATGTATCTGTACATACTAACGTATGTAGTAAAGACATAGGGCTTATACGTTCTACATATGGAGACAATGTATGTGCGCTTTTAAAATTAGTTGTGTGCATAGAGAACGTTTGTGGTCGCTATTTGCTGGCTCTCGTGCAGTCATCATGATGCGATACAGTCGTACAGTCAGCAGACTTCTCGCTAACTCTTGTGCCAGACCATAATATCACATAATATCATTTAATCAGGTTGCCAATGCCAAATGCATGTGATGATGAAGTGAGCAGTTTGTTTGTTAGCAGCAGATTGGCAGAAGAGCTCCCAATCCATGCATATAATATTCATACGTGTGTACAACACGTAAATGTTTCACACTAATCAATACAATTGTGCTCAACAACCCGCCGTCTCACTCCCATGAGTTTACTTACAAGTCTCAAGGAGCTTTGACACTTGCAAGGTTAAACTCTTTCAACTTACACTACTAATTACGAATACACTCACAATCAGTCATGTATATTTACACGTACATATATGGAGCAGCGTCATTTATTAACTATGCGAGTTTAATTAGCACATGCTTTGCTATACGCTATACGGCACTTGTGGCAGACAGAAAAAAAGTGCCTGCAAAATTCACATTGCTTTGCTTTTTCGTCTTTTGTGCATAATGAAATGACGGTTAGGCATATACAAAAGTGTAGAAAAGGGAATCTTCTTGGAGGTGAGTATGGAACAGGTACCCATGCAAATCAAATACCACTCTCATAAATGTACGTGCTCCTCATTAGCGCACTTCTATCCAAGATGAGACTTGGGTGCTGCTGCTGTACGAATACAGTATGTAAGGCAGTGTAAGTGTTTCCAAGTTTAAGATAGAGCTCTGTAACGTAACAACAAATAGGATTTGTCGTCGAGAAATGGAAAAGAGTTGTTTAGGCGTATTAGAGAATTTGTTGTCCATATGCCGTACAGTGGACGAGGAGTAGAGGGAAAATGATACATAATACATACCTAGTTCTTCATGGTGTTCTTCATGGCTAAAGTAAACTATGCTTATGGGTGAAGGAGAAATGTGGGAGGAGCTTCCAGGGCATATATATGTTACATTTGCTGTATGCACCATGTATTTAGAGAGCTTATATATGTATAGTTAGTGCAGAGTTAGTGGAATTTTGGATGACGCCTATACAGCACTCTGTGTGTTACATACATAAACAGAGAAGAACAGCGGCACGCATACATGGGAAAAGATAGGGAATAGGAAAGTCATGAAGGAAAGCACAGTGAGTGGCTGGACTGCTTTGCCCTACCGTGTCTGTCGTCTTGGCAAGGTGCAATGTACTCTTCTAAGGTCGAATTCTATATCTGTATATAGGTAGACAAGCACATATATTTATATAGGCTACGCTATTCATATACAAACTCCCCTATGCAACGGAGAACATGCTCTTATTATTATACAACCTATAGCATTTAATTCTGAGCTTTAGCCTGCATACATAACTACGAGATCGTACTACGTAAATTCGTATACTTATATATATCTAGTTATTTACTTTCCGTTTCCCTGTAAATTCCTCCCAGTTTCATAGGTAGGTTACGATACAATCTGGAAATCCAACCCCACATACTCTCAACCCCCCCGATAACACACAAACATTCAGGGTGCTGCACAATTTGCCTCCAATTAAATATGTCACAGTACATGCAATCACATTTACATAGCCCAATTTATGCAGTTAACCCAAAAGTTGGATTTTCAAACGAGTCAAGTGTCTCTACAACATCAATTGACCCATTAGTCGAAATTATCACAGCCAGAACAACAGAAACACACTGTGTAGTAACAACAGTCCATTCACTCTCCCTCTTCAACATTATAGTCATTCATAGGCCATATACTCACGATTTTTTGTTACGGGCATTATACACAGTACGAATCTCATGCTTATACTATACATATGCTTGTACAGTCACATTTGTAGTCACATTGTCACATTGTCACATTGTCACATTGGGCAAACATAGAGACTCGAACATTGCATGAGTCCGGTGGAGAAGAAAATTCTGAACTGATCATTCTGTATTTATTATTAGCACATCATGTAAAAGTGTAACAGGAGCGCGTGCTTCGTTAGCACAGGCACAGGCACAATGTATATGGATTTGCATTTGGTTGACGACGAGAAGACTGTACTGCACGACCAACGTATAGGAGAGAGCACACTGTACATAGATATCAAAGGTTGTCGCCCTCGTGCCCTATTCCCATCTTCTGTATGAAGAAAGATACGTGCATGTACATAGTTCCCTGTGTGTGTTGTGTGTGTATGATGGAAAACACAGAACTCCCCCCACTTATTGTTAGATTATTATCGTCGATCCCTTTTCATGAATTGGACCATCGCTGCGCCGTCATTATTCTACATACAACACAACGTATTGCAATACATTGTTATGTTACGTTATCAGGACTTATGTACGTGCCATTGCAATAACTTCAGTCAGTGTACATACAAAGTGTACCTACATACAAACACACATGAGACGACTTGGAGGCAGTTCTACTGCATCCATCATCTTAGCTACAGATTACTCAAGTCTCACTTTCAAATGCAATTCTAATTGATTTAAGCGTCTCTGCTTTAATTTGGCCACCAGTCTTTATGCAACTTATCAAGAGCTTATGTAAAGGATAGAAATTTGTATTCAGGGAATATGTACATACATTGGGTGATTTTTGTGCAGAGTCACAGAGAAATCTATGAAATCTGTGTGATGGGAAGGCTTTCTAGCGTTTTTAGTTCAAACGCCCAACGACCATCAGAGCGAGCCTATGAAATTCGGGTACGGGAGGGGGAGAAAATCCAACTAGGATAAGAGTACGATGGCCTTTTCATGGTCTTCCTAATGTAGCCCATTTAAACATGCAAATATGAAATAGACGGCATAGAATCTCGGATGCGAATCCAAAAGAGTCAGCCAGAGCAGCGCATGGCAACCACCACCTACTATTACACATACATGGAGAGACAAAGCGCCAGAAAGAACCCGAGGAGATTACTCAACACCCTTTTAGCAGTGCAACTCATGGCAACACTTTCGTTTGCACCAGTAGCCACCAAAGCCGTGCCGTGCATTCAGGCAGGGGTTTGAGAGTATCCATCTAACCAGTCACTATAGTCGTATAGTGTGCTGGTACACTCGTACCACCACAGGATGCAGTGCAGCACTCTTCCCCCTTCACCAACATTTATTTTGCAGAAGCCTCACTAGAGCCCACAGCCATATTCAAACTGTCTTCTCGAGTACAATGAAATCTCTCGCAGAAAGGCTGGCTCCTGCGAACGCTTTCTATTGTCATCATAAATGCATGAACACTTATACTTACAAGTTGTTAGTACTACTGCATACCTACGACGAGTACTTTTGCATATACCTGCAATTAAACAAAATATGGTTATCTTATTACATATTATTATCTTGTCAATAGGAAAATTCGTCATTTTAAATGTTATGACTGCTACTGTCTTATCAAAATTACAAAAAATCTATATCTATACTGGATATCTAATTGGAGTAGTGTAATCTTGTGATGTGAGTGCCCCCTCCACCGGTTTATCGCTTCGTTCGCCGACATTTCGGGTTTTGAGGGTTTGGCGCAAGGCATTGTCAGGCCCATGTACTTTATTGAGTTCAGCAGATTCACTCGCAGGTGCGCAACGTACGCACAACGTAAGTGCGTGCGTAGAAAACGCATCTTGTACGTACTGCTGCTGCATTCAAAGGAACATTACTACCCAATGTTTTATACACTACAAGTACATGTAAAGGTACACAAACACAGCTCCCCAGCATGCTTCAACAAGGAAACATGGAAAGTTATGGAGATTTATTCACCTTCTACTAGTATACATACAACCAAGTAGCTTTAACAACTATCAGTTTCATTAACATGTTTAGAAAAACTAGGTGGTTAAAAATGTGGATGATTATATTATTTTTAGTTTACGCACACTAGCTATTACTTTCCAATGACTTGCATGATGAACATTGTACATGATGTAAGTAGCATGAAACTCACTTTTACTAATTAATATGTTTATGTTGCTACTGTGTAATATGCAAAGTACTCAAGTGAATCTATACGAATGTGTGTACAATACCTATAATACTTGAGTATAATACATTTAGACGCAAAGTGTTTGCGTATGAAATGCATGAAATAAATCGTCTGCTATTTCGTCCAGCCCAAAATATATAATCTAGGTTTCTTACTGAAGGGGGAATAATTCCATGGTACATCTTTTCTTGGAGTCAGTTGGTACTTTAAGCTAGAAACCAAAAATCCCACTTGAAATGCCACAAAAGAAAAAATGTAACATGTTCCATAAAAGTAGTAATTGAGACAGATTCGTGTTTATCTAATGACTACTTCAAACGGATAATATCAGTTAATTACTTTTAAGAATTGTTACCCATTTACCAAATTCAGCAAGTTGTTCAACCCGTTTGACCCATTAAAACGCAATGTGTTATGTTATAGTAACCATCACTCGTTTTCTCCCCTTCAGTCCAGGTATCCGTTCCAATAATACAATGCATTAGCAGTCTGTTATCATTAAAACGCAATGTGTTATGTTATAGTGACCATCAATCGTTTTCTCCCCTTCAGTCCAGGTATCCGTTCCAATAATACAATGTATTAGCAGTCTGTTATCTTTTGAAGGAACCTTTTACACACATTTGCAAGTGAACAGATCCGTGCGTATCAAAAAAATCAATCCTGTGGAAACTAAACCTTGTGCGTGTCTCTTATTCACATGTACTCAATCGTATACCCCAATCTCGTACTGCAGACAGTAATTTAATTTCTTTATGGGATACTAAATATACTGTCAACTCGATTGCACTACGGGTGTGTATTTATTAACTAGAAATTAGTAACGAGTGAGGTAAGCGTGCAGACTACCATTGAATGCATCAAGTGATACATAGTAGTAGCAGTTGAATTTTACAAGCATTTTCGTTTAATTTTTCGGGTATAATCTTCCAGTATAATCGAGTCCAGGTTTATCGTTTTCTCAGTGGTCAGGTCACTGATTTAGACGAAATCAAATCCGTACAATGTAAATACAAGAATTTCACATGAATTTTAGCGTTACATATAAAGATACACAATCAATCGTGTGATTTTCCATGAAAAGGAAATGATGTCCTGAAACGACAATTACTTAGGCAATCGAATCCGAACCACCGTAAGACATAGTCAACAGTATTTTTTGTGTTTGTATTTATTAAACTAATTCCTGGGTTTATTAGAGCATGATTTTGTAATATGTACCTATTCCAGGTGGTCCATTTTCCACATTTGTTTTATTTTTCCTGTGGTCAGAGTCGTTGCAGAAATTCCTGAATCTTTGTTCCTGCATAGCGTTTACTATTTCCATGTAATAGCAGGCTGCTGGAGTCGAAATTGTTTGTTTGTTTATGGCCCATGTTGGTACATACGTCGAAATGACTTGAGGAGAAGTAAGTCAACTAGTAAAACGGTCCAGATAGAAACTAGGAAGCCAGAAATGTGGAATTTCTGCCTTGTTCTGCGTTGAATCGTGGTGAATGGTGAATGGAAGCCTATAGCCTCCAGCTTGTGCTTATATTCACGTATAGACAACAGTGCATTGCACTCTGAATTAGGTAAACACGAATGTAGGTATGTAAACCATGGAATTTTGAATGCGGTTTTAATTATACATATATGTGCGTTCCCAATGCTAATGGCACAGCTAATTAAATAATTTTAAGCATTTCCTCAATCCGTACTTCTGGTCCATTACCTAATCTGCCAAATAGGATTATTATTATTATTATTATTATTATTATTATTATTATTATTATGAGAGCAGGAGTCTTACTGTGGACAATGTGTCATTATGCTAAATACGTATATAAATATGTACTACATTTACACTTTGTGTGATATTTACATATGTTCATGTTGAACGTAATATTTAGTATCTACTCTGTCCCATCAGAGAGCACAGATTCTCTCAACTGTATGTATGTAGACGTTTAGTATCTGTAGCGTGCATGCCATGCCAGTTGTTAGTAGTAAACATTCAAAAGCAAAGCAAGGAGCAAAGGCCCAGATATAAAGGTCCCATGTCAGTGTGTACATATAAATATACGGCAATGATTCGAGCTTATATTATGACCAAGTGCAGTTAGTTTGTTAGTGTGAGTGGTGTACAGTGTACATACATACAGATATGTAGATTGTAGATATATGTGAGAACGACTGAACGACCGCACGCCTTACTGTATGTACGACTGTAGCACTGTACCAGTAGTCTAGTCGTCGAGTGCACTCTGCACAGAGCCACACGGTACATACGAATCGTACAAGACATACAAGACATACAAGACACACATACAGCTAGTCTACTATGGTTATTGTCAGAGAGTATTGGCTGAGACACACAGACTCAGACAGACGTACGTACGCATGGAAAGCCTTGCTTGTTAGTGTGTTGTGAGCATTAGAAGGAAGAAGACAGGCCAGGCTTACAACTCAATGTAAACTCAAACTTAAGTACACATTAACATTATCTTGGTGTAAAACAAGAGGGAGAAAGTCACTTTTACTTTTCAAAACTGTCAGTTCAAAATTATTCGTGTGCAAAAACAGTTGGCCATTTACACAGCTCAGTGTTACTGTTGTTACTGTTCAGCCACAATTCTTGCAGTGAGCTTGCTGGCACACAGAAGAATCCTTCAGAGAAAAAATAACCGTTTGCACAGAAATATTATTATTATTATATACACCGGACCGGTCAGTGGATTGTTGTTGGGAATAATTGTACATCATGACCGTGCACAACAGATTAAAGCAAGAGAGTAGCAATTTGATCGAGAAGCTGAATGTTCAGATGAACATCAATTCGAATCCGGGCAGCCCTTTGAGTGAGGGCACTTCTCATCTGTCTTCGAGTTCCAGTTCGAATTCTTCGGACTCTGGCCACGAGTCTTCCGATGAGACTGCCACCAATAATAGCAATTTGATCAGTTTACTCAATTCTCCTTTGGAGGCTCAAAGTCAAAACGAGCAGGAGCATGTGTATTGTTTGATTCAGGAGTCAAATCGTTCAAGTCATGTAAAGAAAACGAAAAAAAAACATAGGAAAGTTGTGGACAATTTGGACAGTGAGGCCGTTGTGGACGACTTGTACGACAGTCAGACACAAGTCGAGGACACTGAGGAGGATTGTGATCTGCTGGGCAGAATCCTTGCGGGTAAGAAATATAAATCCATTTTCTAAAGCCATAGAGATGATTTCTAAACGATGCCACGATTAGACTGACATGCAATTGGCCAAACAAAAAGTCTCATTTACTGCAATAAAAGTTAAAGGTTGGTGGTTGAAAGGATCTGCTGCCATGCCAGTTTTCATTTTGAAATTGATAGGATCTTCTGTTCCGAAATCGAGATTCATTGCTTGTATGCACATATTTTACGAAATGATTTGTTTAGGGGGTTGCATTGTGCACGGTTGCAGAAAATCTACTGTAGCTACGATACAGTAGAAATCTCATAATAATAAATAATGTGGACACACGGTGAACGAGGAGCTGTGTGTACAATGTGATGCTTGGCTTAGAGTTGCGATTGCAATACATGTGATGGAAATTCAACAATGAAACTGGAATGGGGTTGTTGTTGGTGTAATGTAAGTGATAGTAAAGTAAAAAGTGTATATGGTATGTAATGTAAGGGGAAATGTAGGTCAGAGCAATAAGTTAGCAGATAGAGTAAGTGAGGAGGGCAATGAACGCGAGTGAACTGAAAGTAGGTCACATCCATCTTTCGGTCGTCGGCCTTTTCTCGCTATATATATTTGGGAGTGAGTCTCCATGTATATATTCCATACTGATACATATATATATATACTCATATCTGTACTCATGCCACGCTATACTCGTAGCTCTACTAGTAACTACAACATGTAGTCGAAAAGGTAGGTACACCACAATCTGGTCTATAGTGAATTCTGTGAATTCTGTGAATTCTATCTGACTGCATGAATCCACTGTGCCTGACCGACCCACTATCACCTATATAGATAGATATTCCTCATGGAAATTCTATTACGTGAACACTGTATACTACTACATAACAGCATGTAAAATATAATCATGGCTTTTCGTATAAGATGACGCAGTGACTCGCACTCGGGCTCTGTGCCTCTTTTCTATGTATATGTACATAGTAAATACATCTATCTCTATGCTAGTATCATTGCACACACTCTGTTACTACCAATATTTATACTGCACGTACTTTTATAAGTATATGCAGATCACTCTCACACACAGCACACTCAGCCAACACGTAATCTCTCCTTATTTCGCTTTGCACACCAGATACTTCAGAGAGATGGCTTAGGATCTGCTGGTGACGTACTGACGCTTTCTTTAAAGAAATGTAGCGTATTCAGGAAGATCCTTTACATTGATTAAAGTTAAATGAGTTTTCGGACAAACCTACCAAGTGTCCTGTCAATATGTACAGTAAATGGCTCTATTATACAGATAGATAGAGCAATTGTTCTCTGTGACATATTAAATGAGACTGATTAAAATGTACTCCGTAGCCCAAATTCAATAATATTTTTTACTCTAGATTTTATAAACCGCAAGCACTATCTACATAAATGAAAAGGAACTAGGCAAGGAATATGTGCTACCGCTAATTGTAGATTAGTAAGAAACCGTGTTGCTTGCACACATGTAGTAATAACAGTAAAGACTGCAAATGATGAATGATTCCTTTACACTTTTTTCCGCAACTAAATTTCTGCACGTCTGTACATTGTACATATTATGTACACGCATTTATTTATCGTGCAAGGTAAGCATACTTGAAAAAAATTATCACATAAAGAACAGAGGTTCACGTCTTTCTCACTGGATAAGAATAATAATCTATTGTGGCAGCTACTGTGAAATCAGAGGAGATGGTGGTGGGGCACCCTGCAACAAGAAAACCAAATGAAACATAAAGTGCAATGAACGTTAAGTTGATACGATCTTGGGAAAGGTGAACATTTTACACAAAGATTACAGTATTGAGTACATATATATAATTGTACGCAGAAGTGTATACCCATTACCCAACTGCCAACTACATACATAGCATCTTCCTATCAAAGTCACTTTGACAGGTAGGTGGGCAAATATGAACTAATCCATCCATTGCACACATAAATAGACACAAGTATTACGGTGTGTGTGTTTGTGTGTGCACAATGCTAAAATGTGAATATATGCAAAGAGTGGGAGGGAGGGAGAGAAAAAAACGGCATTTTCCGTCCAAAGAGTCCACTTGTGCGGTTACTGATAAAAAACACAGTTATGTCGCTCCGTTCAACATCTTACCTCATTTCTGAGTGTTCGTATTGTTATATAATTGTCAAAATAATAAATAGCTGCTAAGAAAACATATTGTCATACTTATCTCATGTTTACCTTCACATCATCCACTCGCGTGCTTTATGAAGTGCAAAGGACGTTACGAGTACAAATGCAAATAGGATTAGGTGGACGCAGAGTGCTTTCTCATCGCCACGTACGTACTTAGTAATGTGGTGCATGATGAGTGTGAATTATGAGCAATGAGCACTTTTGCAGCACAAGTAATGCTAAATATTTGAGAGAGCATTTCGGATTTAGTGGCAGCAGCGAGAGATGAGACGACAGTCTTGAGTCAGAGTCAGAATTCATGATAAAGTCATGTTTAGAGGTTTGGGAGTTTTGGAGTTTTGGAGTGAGCAGCGTGGCGCTCTAGAGATGGCATCACTCTTAAAATGACAAATTGGCACAATGTACGAGAGTAACCTAATTTCGTCTACCCAGTGCGAGCATACACATACATACATAGAAATGGCACATTGGTTGGTTGGTGTATAGGTAGTGCTCCCCGCTGAAATGATTATGGAGGAGAGTGAGGACGAGAGTATAGTCCAGTTGAGTCACTTACTTATATAACAGTTTGCTTTACTTAGTTGCTGCATCGGCTGCATCGTTATATAAGTAAGTAATGATTTAACTGCTAAGATGAATGAGTCAATATGGAGCGTTTAAGATGATAAGCACAAAGACAAGAACAAGAGGTAAATGGTGAAGTAAGAGAGAACGTGCACTGTAATAGTCGACTCGACTCGACTCCCAAGAACTCACAATCAGCGATATGGGATATGGTATTTCAAATGTGGCCATACACACTACACACTACATATACGTACTACACACTGTATAGGTATACTCGTACGTAGTCCTATATACGTAATAATAACTAAAGTTGAATGATCGCTATTGGGGTCACCTCCATTTGGCTTTGCCTATGCCATACATACGGACAATACGGAGCACAGTGATTCAGACACAGTTGTATTTAAGCAGAAAAACGGCTTCTCTCTCTTCTCACACAAATGCATTGCCGTTCCTACCTACAATGTAACCTCATAGGCATCTCACATGGAGGCAGAACAGTAGTTGAGTCAAGGTACCTTCCATGCAACCCTATCTTATAACACTGTAGCGCACACACACACACAGCCAGGACCCATGTGCAGCACACACGGCCATAAACTCATATGTAATCCGTGTACTTTTTGCTTCGATTGTGTACATTATATGCATTGCTTTCATTTACAACCGATTTGCTCAATCATTGCCATGAATGCACACATTAACACACACAGCAAAGCCCAATTCCCTTGCTAAACTGCGTAACTTTAGAGCTGTGAGTCGAATTCACGATGGACACATTACTTAACGATTACCTATGCCAGTTGACTTTGCTAAAAAGATTTAAACTTCAATTAGGCCACCATATCACTCGTTTCGATTACCACATTCCTATTATCAGTCATTATTGGTAATAATTCGATTGTCTGTGTGTTTGGTACACTTTTATTTAGGGTTGAGTGTCCATTGGATATCGTGCTTGTAGGTGGTGGCGGTGGCGGTGGCGGTGGCACTCATTTCACTACATGTTTACTTTGTTTAGTATTTAGATATCTGAGGTAGAAAAAGAGTGCACCGTGCACCTATATGTATACCTACACGTTAAGTAAGCAATGTGCTCATCTCTCAAGTGACTGTCTACAATTCATTTGGTGGCAATGTCCTGCTAAACATTTCCATGTAATGGAAATGTGGTTGAAATGTTGCTGGTCGATAGCAGGAGGCGATTAGTGCCTGTGCACAAATGTAGTTTCTCTTTCGGAATTAGTTTTCGTGAATAAAAAAAATTGCTCCCATACCTGCTTCGATTCACTATTAACCAGTCATTACTTACTCGTACCTACATGTCAAATACGTTATAAATAATGTCTGTCTAAGGATGAACTTGTTTTGCACTTAAAAATACTTTGATTTGCTCTTAGATAAATAGTTCCATTGCCTACTTTATTACTCGACACTCGACACTACTCTCGTGCATTCTTCTCTATTACTTACTTGTATGTACTTGGCTGCTGTTCTGCAAACTACACGACTCAAAGGTGGTATTAAATAAATGCTATAGGTAAATATGTGCAGGCTAGCTACATAGGTTCGGATTTGTGCGGATATACATATAGGATGTAATAGGCAAGTTTTCTGATAGTTATATGGTGTGAAGGAGGAAGCGAATCGTTTCATGCAGCGTCTTTATTCACGATTATTATTTTGCAAAGGTAACAAAAAGTGTGACCATATACATACACGAAGCAGTGTGGCTTAAGGTACATCTTATATTCTTATATAATGTATAAGAGAGGGAAACAGCCGAGGAAAGATTGCGCTCAAGTATGTAGAGGAAGGAGATTGCACGTAGAAAGGTACAGAGACGAGTGTTGCTGTTGCTGTGTAGTGTGAGCGAGTAGAACACACAGATAGACTACGCTCACCGTATCTTCGTGTATCTTTGAAACGAGGCACAAAGTGAAGCTATTAAATTGGTGCCACAGACTACTACCTGATGCAATACAACAACCTTGCCAGGCCATTTACCCTGAAAAACTGCGTAGACGTTACTCGAAGCAGACTCCTCCCCTTATCGCTCTCATTGCATAGTGCCACCATACCCGCCATAAGGAATCGAGAGAACGAAGGTGCCCACTAAAAATCATTAACCATCTACTGGGTACATGGACAAACCCACTGCCACCACCACCACCACCACCACTACCACCACCTCAGATATGCACACTACAAGATTTACTGCTAATATTTAAGTGGGATACTATAGCAGAGCTACTTAAAAAATACATTTACTCTTGATTGTTCAAGAGGACAACCACACCGTCTCATCGCACAACTGAATGCATAGAGCACGAGTGATTGCACTGCCACCGGTTGCCCGCTCCATGCTAAGCCTCTACACACTCACACAGCGTACCATGACTCCATGCAGAAATCATTCACCACCAGACCACCAACAACAACCCACACCATCGCATTTACAACAATGACGCAATCTATCTGCTAATCTGTGCCCTGTCTGTGTTTGCAAAAATTGATTGTACATAATATTGGCAAATAACAATGAACTTTGGGGAAGACTCAACTTCAAGTTGTTATTATGATCATGGGGTCTTTGTCGCAAACACTATTCCCCTGTGAAAACAAATCATAATTGTTGTTGTCTTATGTGTGACGGTGGTAGACAGGTGAATGGCATTAGAAAATGGGAAAAAGTGTTTCAGGCGATAATGACCCATTTTAGTGATGAATTTCAGACTAATGTAATACATAATCAGTTATTGATCCAGGCATTAAAGGTTAAATTTACATTGTAGGGAGGTGCTTAGTGCACAGATAGAGACTGATTAGTGGTTGTGAGTAAGTGAATGGGCAAGCAATGGTATAAAGTCAATAGAATGTAGGAAAAGTCAAAGAAAACAACATGAGCCGTTCTGGATTAAAAATGGTTGGAACAGTTCAAAAACCTCTGCGATTCAATCACCTACTGTAATACCTATGTGTCTGTTGTGAGTGCAAGCAAAAATAAAATACCTGTATTATCTATGTTGTCGGTGTATCGGTGTATGTATGGTTGACGTAGCAAACGTGTGTCTATGATCGTGCACTGTCTGTTTTATGTGCATAGGGCTAACGAGACGCTTAGAGCTACTCTCGCACATCTTTATGCACAATGTGTACATATGTATGGACCTTACCTGTGTATTCCACATACTTATTTATTATATAGTCATTGATGGAAGACCCAAATGTCAACTGAGTGACTGTGTGTAGTGTGAGTGTGAGTCTGAGTGTGTTTGTGTGAGTGTGTGTGTGTGAGATCTTTGGAGAATACAAATACAGCTGCATCCTTGCAAGCTGCTCTAGAGGTTGTTAAGCCGTGGCCAACATAATATGCGACGTTATGTCTTTTAGGTATGTAGTGTGATGAACTAAAAGTGCGGATGTACTTCCATGGTAGGGCAAAGGCACAGGATTTATTATGTGCTGTACGTATGCATGTAGAATGTTTAAAGAACTCTAGTGGAACAGTGTACTGACTTACACTCACACTTGCACTAACAACACAAGCACCGGGTCTATCTGAGCGAGACCGAGTCCCAGTGTATGTGCCTATGTACTAAGTAGTACAAGACATGCATTTGTTGGTTCTACTGGACCGTATAGAATCTACGTTGTGGTGGTGGTGGTGGTAGTGGTAGTACTGCACTGGTAGTAGACCTTTTTATAGCTATCTGTATTCTCTATGTAATATGATGGTAATATGTGAAGCAAGCAGGAGACGAGGGATAAGAGCGATAACAGTTCCACACAATGCTAGGGACACACTCAACAGAACAGTGTGAGTGTGAGTGAGTGAGTGAGTGAGTGAGTGAGTGAGTGCGGGTAGGAGTATGAATCTATGTGCATACCTTCCTATATCTAAGTGCTATGTGGTATGGAACTATGGAACGCAGCAGTGGAAGGACATAGATAGAATACCATGTACCGAGCATTGAACCGGGCCTCCAGACTAGAACTGAACCAACCTTAAACTTTAGCTTAGCTTAGTAAACTTGACTCTCACACGACTCTCACTTTTCATTCCCACTTTTTCCATTGCTCTGTGTGCATCAGACGAATTCTCGGCTCATCCAAAACTCATTCGTGATCACATTTACTTCACTTGTCAGTCCATACACTTACAGTACCTTATCAAGTACCTTAATTGTCGGCCAAACAGTCTGCACAATTTATCTGCACATTTATTCCTATAAAAGAATATTTTACCACAAACAAGTGGCACCTGCTATGTGAAAGTGTGTGTCCGTCACCGAGGAGTTCAAAGGAAATAGCTGAAAATCCGATGGAATCATCGTATTTTGATAAATCGATCTAGTTTTCTGTGTTATTATTGTCAAACGTTTATACAAACTAAAGTGACAATGTTGTCCTTAAACAGTTATAACAGCTATTACAATAAAAGTTTATACGAGGGATGCAATTTGATCACCCCTCCATCACCAACGTCTACCACAAGTGACTACCGGCTGGATTGTGACAGTCCAATGTCCACATGTAGTTCCAACAATTCCAACAATTTCCAAAACAGTCATCTCCAAATTGGTAATTTAATCTTGGCAATAACTGACAGCACTCATAACAATGAATAAGTCGTACAAAGTAATACTTAGGGCAGAACAATGTTAGTAGCACTTCCTACAAAGTAAGTATGTAGCTATTGGTACATACTACATAAATACATGGGGAATTGAATATTGGTCGGAAGGAAGAGAGTTATTCAGCAGTTAGCCGAGTGCCGCTTTTTAGTATTACCTAATAATAATACATACATGTACGTATTCTATTGAGTATGAATTGCATAATGTAATTGAGAATGTTGTTTGATTGCAGAATTTGACGGAACAACTGTGTTGTGTCGTGTTTGTGGAGATAAAGCTTCAGGCTTTCACTACGGAGTTCATTCCTGTGAAGGATGCAAGGTAAATGACACTTTCTTTTGTACTCTAAACTCCGTATGTATGTTTCTAGATGAAAAGACTTTGAATGGATGGATATAGTTATAAATACGCCTAAGCACCTTTAACCTTTCCCTATGAGCACCTTGTTATTTTCGCTGTCGTTGTCAACAACCTTGTTTTGCTAAATCAATGCAAATGCCTTTTGCGTCGTTCACCGTACCAAGTCCATAAATAACGAGAGCATTGCCTTCTCATCCACCACAACTACTTACAATCAGTATTACCCACTATTAGCACCTATATACATACTTATGGTACATATTACATAGATTGTATGGTGCACTGTCCTTGTCACCTTGTCTGTGTACTTGCTTACTGACATTCAATTGACCACATCACTGGGCTTTTAAATGACATGTACAATGACATGGTGGATGAGGTTTTCTGCTCTCCATGAAAAGTTGAAAGTTTTACAAATTTAAATTGGGAATGACTGACAGGTCATCGTATTGTGAAAACAATCAAGTGGCACACAGCGAGTGCACTGGCACAAAACAGTCCATCGTTGCGAGAGTCAGAGAGCAGTGTTATCATTGACGAAAAGAATGCATACATACGTTATCAATTGCTAAAGACATTACTGGAGCAGCAGTAGCAGTGGTCCAGGGCATTGAGATTCCTGGCCGAGACTATAAATAACCCAAGACTTGACCGCCTTTGACATGATTCATTCGAATGTACTATTTGACTTTGCTGGCGCAGATAAAGTAGTGATTGTTGTTTTCATGTGTACGTAATGTAAAGTGAAAGACCTTCAAAATGAACCGAGTTCACTGCCCTCCTTTCTGAGTTAATGTGCTATGGCTACATACAATATGAACTTTTCTGACTAGGTAATATTCTGATACATATAGCATATAGTGTACATATGTGTATGTATAGCCATCGTCTCTCTCTCTCTCTCTCTCTGTTTCTACTGCACATAGGTATAGGAGGCATAGGAGGATAGCCACAGTCACACAGAGAGCAACCCAAGGTCTTAGCTAAGCTACATATTACATAGTTATTACATGCATTCCTTTGACAATACCTACCTATAGAAGCAGAGTCAGTAGACCCACCCTTGCTCGTCTCATTGGTCTAGCCGATGGGACAGACTCCACCCTCGATTCTCTACCCAGTCTCGTATACATTGTAACCCTTTGCTAGAATGATGTGAACCCTTTCACGGACACGAATACATTGTGACTGTCTTGCACCCACCACTTCTATAGCATCTATAGGTACGGTATACCTGCCTGCACTGCACTGCAAGTAAAGTACCAGGACCAGGAGAATGCACGTATCTTATGCTTCATATGATATCTTTGTGCTACCAGTAGTATTTAGTAAGTAGTAAAGTAGGAGAATCTCACGAAGCAGTAAAGTAATCTTGGATTATTGGTTGTATTGCGAATAGCTATGCTGTAATAAGACTATACCATAGCAAGAGACCTTTCTGGCTAATAAATAAGCAAGCTACAGAGAGTTGTGTTGGTGGTGGCCATGAACCCGCTCTCACTCTTAATGTACATGAGATAATCTATGAAATATGAACCGATGGCTTTACATAACAAGTCACTTACAAGCACAAAGAGATTGACCAGATTTTTCATGTAAAAATTTGAATATCTGAAAGAATGCTTTTCCATGCACCTACTACATTAACTACATTACTGTGCATACTTACTATGTATGTATATCTTTCTGAATTGCCTATCGAAATAGAGTAGGTGAGGAATTTAATGGAAAATTTTAAATGGGTAACACAGAGTCAGGTAGTAGAGGCAGAGTATGGCCAGGTGTTGGTGGTGCTGGTGGTGCTGGTGATGATGGTCCATGGTTCAATCACACCACTTACCTTTCATCACAACTATTTATAGCCCACTAGCACTGTAGCACTACTACCTACTGTAAAAGTAAGAATAATACGTAGTTGAATCTCAAGTACATGTGTAAGACTGAAGCACCTTGAGCTTGTCTCATCCAAAGGCAAAGGTTCTTGATTCTCTCTCTCTGTCTCTCTCTCTCTCTCTTACAATTGTACAAGTACAAGTAAGTAAACAGTTTTATGTGGTGTTGTTCTGCTTTGTGTTTTCTCACTCTTGTCAGTTCAAGGATGGTGGCTTGGCTAGATTTATTAAGTGCAACCACTGTGCTAACAAAAATACATGCCATACACAAGTACTACAAACATTATGAACCAATTTTCCATGGAAATAATAAAATGTTGTTGCATGTAGTAGATGAGATGTGATGTGATGTGAGTGCGGGGTAGTCGTACTCCTGTTCAGAAGAAAGCTGAAGAATAGCTGAATTATTATAACAATGGTCCACTACGGTTCTCAGTTGCCTGTCATGTCCATGTGTCCCTTAACGGTTCATTATATAAATATATCCTTTGCCAAGTTAACCCTTTTCTGGGTAATACGGGATCTTCGTGAGAGACTAGGTTAGTCACATTATGAAAATCTAGGAACGTCCGTCTCTGTCATCACTACATCACATTATGAAACTGTGTATGTACATGAACTCTACTATGTATGTACGACTACAGTATGGTACATGGGTAGTACATACATAGGTACATAGTACGGCTAATTATCTCCCACCTCCATCATCCTGTGTGCATGCCCTCACTGATGCATAATATTATTATTACTTAATCGTATCACTCAAAGTCACTTTTAGAATTGCTTACTCATCTGTGGTGGTGGTGCTAACACGTATTTATGTAAGTAAGTAGTTGTTGGTGTGTCTACATTTTTGACTATACGGTCTGTTTAATGGAATCATATGATTTCTAATTAAATTAGGGCCATTGCATGCATGTATTTTTAAGTAATCAGAAAGTAGCGAGTACAGAGAGAAGACATTCTCAAGACAGGACAGGACAGGACAGGACAGGACACTGTGCATTATCCATTCGAATCTGGTTGTTGTAGTCTTGTAGTACAGTACAGACAGACAGTAGAAAGTACCTAGCTGGTGCAGGTAACGTCCTGATAGGCAGCATTGAGACGGCAGGAACTTGCTAATAATTTTGCTCATTGTCAGTTCATTTGAACGATAAGTTGGTAAATAATGTTTTTTGCAGTGCGTTAACATTTGTGTGTAGTGGTTTGAGATGGGGTCGATGTCCTCTCATCAAACACTGAATAAATGTTACACTATAATGCAGTAGACTTGTTTCCATCGTTCTCTCAGTAGAAATGGCAATTTGGCTATTGTACAGTTGTGTTGTGTGTATGGCTGACTTTCCTACTCAAAGGAATAGGTGAGTAAAGTCGAATGTAAGCAATGGAATTAGTTTGGATGCAATGCACCTTCGCTCTTCGTCTACGTAGGCACACACACATAATCCACTACTACATATACAACTATAGCCACGGCTACGAACTTACATACGTTGCGTAAAACTGACTGCTATGTACATACACACAGACTCGTATTACATTGCAGATTGCAATGAACTGCATGTTTGTACTAGTGGCGAAGTGAGCGAGTTGCCTATATACATTTACAGTATAGTAGTGTGCATTGTTATATGAGGTCTTATGATGAGTAAGGGTTATTCCAGTTCATATGAAATGTAGTTGACCTCAATTTCTCTGACGGAATATCATAATACAACATAGCCAGAGAGTATTTTGTAAGGTAGCAGCAGCAGCAGCAGCAGCAGCCACATGTCTGCATGGTAGTATATCTACTATGCACTACACACACACACACACACACACACACACAAGTATATTAGATCAGTCAGTCAAGTCAAAGCACTCTGTATATTATACATAGAGCAGGGGCTTTAAATAAGTAAGTGCTGTGATACCCGTATCACTGCAACAACAGTATACAGCGGGAGAGACAGAGGTTGTTGTGCTCTTTTATGTGCATATACAGTACACCTACATATATGCTTGCTTGCTTACGCAGACGGACTTGTGTTTCTTATAGGAACTATATTATTATGACGAGTCGTGCACTACTACTACTATTATAACTACTACTACTACACTTATTGTATGGTAGTAGGGGGATGACGATGACTGTGAAACGCAACTTTGCCATGCCAGAGACCCGTACAGTACAGTAGACCACAAAACGGCACGACTAGCCGATGAATGCTGCTGCTAGGAGTTGTTACTAAATAAAAGGGTTCAGTTGACGTAGAATGAAAGCAATAATGTATGCACTCATTGTAAATTGCAATTAGTAGGTAGTTACATTTGCACGGCAGTACGGTACAGTTCCTTCCTGTTTCTGCTCCTTGGGTGATGTCCCGTCCCGACCACCAAGACGCCGCCCCTATTACCTTACTACACTCTACAGTGCACACATTACACATAGATACGTACTTACACACACACACACACACACACACATGAAGACCATAGACTCCCTCAGCTGACTCAATTTCACTCACTCACTCAACGTACTTTTCTGTGTAATAGGAATGTCACTTTTTAAACAACCGAACGTATCCTATTATGCAATGGGTTAACGACCTCTAATAACCTTTTACTTACTTTTGACATACTTTAGTTGGATGTTGTTGTGCTTAATGCCCATATAACATTCTCATTGCTTTATATGAGTGCACAGTGATACGCAAAGCTGACTTTTTCTATGTGCTAACTTTACTCACTTTTAGACTGGCACTCATTTGCAATTTCTAAATAAATAAATGTACCAAATGCACTTCTTATATCATCAGCATGCATAGACCCGTGTAACGAAACAATGGCATCACGAGGTTAACTTGCACACAGATGCAATGATCTCTTGAGTGTATGTATTTACAAGTGCAGAGTGAATGACAAATGCATAATTTGCCATGTAGTAATAATAATGCTAATGACTTTGTTCTTTCTTTGTGTATTCATTAGGGGTTCTTTCGTCGTTCCATTCAGCAAAAGATTCAATACAGACCTTGTACAAAAAATCAACAATGCAGCATCCTAAGGGTGAACAGAAACAGATGTCAATATTGCCGACTGAAGAAATGCATTGCTGTCGGCATGTCCAGAGATGGTGAGCTGAAATTCTTTTCTCATGTTTTATGTAGCTGTATATTTCTGTTACTTAATTTTAACAAGTTTACAGCATTCCACTTTTGTGCAGAGTTTGTGGACTCTGTCCGTAGATTTATTTGCATAAGAATGGCAGCGGGAGTTTGGCTGTTTCAGAATGTAGGTGACTTGATTAGATTAGTAGATTGGTTGGTAGATTATTTGGGAAACCCGGAAAGCCCACTTGGATGGAACCAAATAACGACCGAGTACCGAATATTTCCACTATAGCTATTACTGTACATGGGAATAGGTGGGAATACGTGGGAATACGTGGGAATAGGTGGGAATACGTGGGAATACATGGAAAGAGTAATATATAGAGAGTCGAACGAATGTTGTTCGAGTAGTGAGTGAGTGAGTGAGTGAGTGAGAGAGAGAGAGAGAGAGAGAGAGAGAGAGAGATAGGATAGGGTTACGTTAGTAGTAGTCGAGCATTGCCCATAGCCTTTATTAAAAAGTGGGTGAATGACCTGAGCGATGAATGAGAATAATGCTACTTTGCCACTTCTACTACCACCATATAGACACCATAGACACCATAGACACCATAGACTCTTTGCACACTCCACATTTACATGGACTCTTACGCATTTTGGTGGAATGAGGTCGTTGTCCTTGCCTTATATTATTGCTCTCCGTTTGATATGTGATAGTCAAGTCGACTCGACTCCTCCCCATCACTCCCAACAACTTTCAGTGAATGAACTCAACCAACTTACTGTTATGACAAGACAATATTCTAACAATAAGTAAACACTATTGTATTTCTTTACCGTCTTCTGTCCTTTCTGTCATTCTGGCATGTCTTTCTGCCATGGCTCCACATTCTCTCTCCACCATACAATCCACTCAATGTTCTCATATTAAATATATTTAGCTCTCACGAGAACTAATGATACGCAGCCAAGAACACCCAAATCCAATTTCTACTCACTGTATCAATTACACACACGACATATTATTAGTTATAGGCCACTAAGCTACCAATACTACCAATAACCAATACCAATACAATACAATGGTCTATAAATGTGCTTGGTTTCATTGGCCACATGTACATACATAGTACACACACAAATAGGTGGACAAATGGAGTAGTAAGTATGTATCTTAATTGGACTGACAAAAGGTATTCCCATGAATACGTTTGGGGGGAGGCTAGTCAACTTTGTCAGCAAAAGACCTTTAGCAAGTCAAAGTATGATTCAGTAAGAGTCTGAAATATTTATTCTTTGCTCACGAGTCATTTGAATGCATGCTGTTTATAGTAATTATAGACGGCTGCATTGTATAAAGTATAAGTACATTGAAATAAAAACACTTGATCTTTCGAGGTAAGACTAGAAAATTTCGTAACAGTAAATCTAACAGTACCTGTTTTCTCTTTGGGAGTACGAGTAGAGTTCGTTCACCTCTCTGCGTACCTACAACTACTGTACTGTACTCTGAGCATTGTACAGGATTGTCGAGTGCATTGCATAGGTAGGCACTGCACAATACTCTACACTCCACTCACCAACCAAACCACTGCTCTACACAACTCACACAACTCACACAACTCACACAACACATAGAGAAATCAGTTAGGTTCGCATAGAAATCCTCTGAAAAGTAGGTGAACTGTAATGTTGTGTGTAAGCTTGGGGAAATCTTCTACTAGCACTCAGTTTCCAAATGAACTTTCTGTCGTTAACAACATTCTTACTCTGTTTCTGTGTGAATACGATTCTTTCTAGTTCAATAAAACAATCATTGTCTCATGCACATAAATATCTTGAGCTCCTCATTTGCATTTGCTCAACTCATTTCGTTCAGTTTGTAAACATTTGTGCCCATTTCTCCAAATTTCAACTCATGGAAGTCTCTCCAGCATATTTCTACACGAAAAGGCTGGCCACTTGAAAGTGTTTGCTATCAAAAAGTGCAGTTTTCGAAAGGAATAGAAATCTGTAGTGCATTTGGATAAATTGGAGGAACGACAAGTTCCATGCTCAAGTCTCCCATCGTTGAATACAAGTTCACAGTTTACAAACATTTACAAAAGCCACTAAGCGGTTTGCCCTAATCGAAAATTCGATAAGAGTTTCCAAGTGTTGTCCAACATAATTATGGTGGCACCAACTACTCGCACGGCTCGTCCGTCACCCCGCAACGGACATCACCATCACAATGCTCAATCGAATAACTCCAGCGATCTCTACGATGGTGGTACTTGATTCAGTCTTCATTTCATTATCATTTTCCATTCCGTCATTTTTATCGCCTCCTCTGTCATCTCATCATCTGTGTAAATACAAACAGAGAACAAACAGAGTCTCATTGAAACAGTGACTCAAACTCTCTAGTACATTGGAAAATGTGGGTCGATCCAGCTCACACTGCTCCTTTACATTTATCGTTCGTGTATATGGCACAGTCTTGGCCCACAGCAGCCACAGCCACTCATTTCAGTGAGACTCTGTTTGAAAGTTGACAATGGTTAAGGCTCTGTCATTTTCTATGCCATCATCCTATGCAATAATAGTCGAAGCAAATATTTACCCTCTATATTTACGACACACAACATTTAAACACGTACGCGAGTGGTGTGTGTGTCTGTGTCTGTGTGTGTCTGTGTGTGTCTGTGTGTGTGTGTGTGTCTACCACTCGTAAATTGAGATATTATGTGCATACATAAGTAATAACTACCTACTCACACTTATGCCATGAATTAAACAGTACATTACTTATGTACATATGTACATACATACGTAGCATTGGTTTTCCTTACACAGGGGCACACGTAAGATTTGCAAACTTCATACTGTGCATTATAGGAAAAGAAATTATAATCAGGAGTTTGTTGAAGTATAACTCGAATGTTTATCAATTGAGAAAATAACTGCGTAGCGAGTCCATTTTAGAATTGAAAAAAACGAATACTTTAATAAAAATGATTTCTGCTGGCACGGGTTTTCCTAGTACTAGAACATGTGTGTGTGTGTGTGTGTGCTTTACTGTGAGAGTGTGTTTTCCATTCTTAATCTCAAGTTCTCACAATTAGGTAGACATCAATTTTGGCAGCACAACAAAACTCACAAAAAGCACGCATAAGGAATTGAATTCGTTCGAAGGTAGCACATATAGTACAGACAGATTAGATAGTAAACGTAGCCGTGCCATAGATGATTATATATATTTATATACACGACTGACAACTGACATGATTTCACTCGCATTGGCACATTGGAACTATGGTAGTGGCAGTATTGTATTAAATTGTTTTGCTTAGGGTTCGCTGCATAACACTAACACTATACATGACTTGTATATACAAGAGCATGAGATTTCTTTCTATAGAGGGAATAACTTGTTGACGATTTCTTGTTTTGCTCAAGTATTTAGAAATCGTGCTCCAACTCGAACCTATTCTGTGTAGCAGCAGTAGTTGTTGTTGTTGTATTGGTGGTGGTGGTGATGGTGGTGGTGGTGGTGGTGGTGCGGAGCATGAGATTGGATGGACTACGCAACAGTTTAGCCATAGTCGTAGCTGCTGCTGCTAGTACACTGAGGTAGATAGAGCCATGAGCCTGCGACAAAGTATGGGGAGATCTATGAACCAGTGTGCTCCACTCACACCAAGGTATATGACTCGTGCAGGAGTCTGTAGAAATCCTACGTAGTAGTAGGTAACTAACTGCTGCACGAGCTCAGTGCTCAGTCAGTCTCACTATATGTATGTATATCTAATGCAAGCTGCAAAGTTTATTTGCCAAGGTCACCCGACTACGTCCCTCACATAATTTTTCCTGTGTAGAAGTTTATTCGCTCACATTTCGCCAAAAAGGCCTTGTAATATAACTGGGGCTGCTCTTAGTGTTAGGAATGTTGCTAAACGCCATATGTGTGTGCAAGCTACTTATGTACCAGCAATTGAGTCAGTCACTGTACTGTTGTGAGTGTTGTGCTGGTGTCAGTGGTGTGCATTGTGGATGAGTACT
>JABASC010000640.1:0-34832 GCA_019776185.1 Plutomurus gul | reverse complement strand
TTTACTTTGATAAGCTGATGGAGGATATTGCAATGGAATCTGTAAAAATGATGAAGTGATTATAAGTATGTACCTACTGTGTTACCAGCTTTATTAGTGTAGAATAGCGCAATAATTTTATCTTTAAAAGTTTAAAATGTTGATTCTGTCGAGCGAGTTAATTAATTAAAAACTATTAAAATCAACATTTGCAATCATGTCTTTGTGTGAAATATGAAGCATGTTCAGAATCAACAAATTTTTGTGTAAAAGTTATTACTTTTCTTTGCTATTGACTTTGAATTAGACCAGCATCGCTTTAGCTGTTCGATCGACGCTTTTCCTTCAGCTTCAATGCAAATTTCAAAGCTAAGTCACTCCACGCAGTTTGCTGATAGTACCGTAACCCGTTTGTTTTTTCCCGATTATTCTCCTTTTACCATTTATAAAATAGTATAAAACTTGCTTTACGAATTTTGAAAATGGCACGATTCTTTTTTTTCTCGGCTGCATCCTCAATTTTGCTTCCGGAAAACAATTCAATGAAAGAGAGATTCTTCACTAGATGGAATCATGAATTTTTACTTAGTTGACTGAATCACAACCTTTTTCAGCAGACGTGAGAATTTTCGCTGACTTCATTAGCTCATAATAAAAGCAATTTCGGTATCTTCTAAATGTGACCTACATTGGCTCTTCCTGCATCTTCAAGTAATGTACACCAACAATGTTGTACATCATTATAAATGCTACCGTCTCGACTCACGTGTTTACATTTGCAGCATGTTGTCATTTCAGATTTCGATTATGAACTTGACAGAAACAAAATTAATAGCAAAGTGTAATTTCAATATACTAAATATACTATCTCGTGGTTTAGATTAGAGATGAATGATCTCCAAGAATCAAATTACAGCAGCCGGGCGGCTTACGAGAGTTGGTAGTTGGTATACTTGTGTACAGAGAGATGCTCTCATTTGTTTTACACACGTGCACATAGTATTTATACATTGTACATGTGTGTACAACATATAAATAATGCTTACATTCTTTCTATGGAGTATAGGGATGATCATTTGAATCTTGGGTAATCAAATCCGACACCAGAAACGATTTGAGCTGTAGCTGTAATACATTACTTACTCCATAACACACTTTTTATTACGTGCGTAGTTAGTAGTAAAATGTCAACGAATCTCTCCTTGTCTGTATAACATCTATTTGTACGCTATCTTCTTTCTTTCAATTCTTTCCCAGTATTTATTCATGGCTTTTGCATGTATTGTTTAATCTTGGTATCTTTATTCTCGTTTGACAGGGAGTAATTGGAATTATATACATTCTCAATTCTATCACACATTTCAGTAGGCAGCTCACAACTAAATGTTATTATACAATCTTAAATGATCATCCTATCCAAGTTGATTGTTTGTAAAAATCCTAGTATGGTTTTAATTGTACGAATTAACCTATCAAAATTCTATTGGAGGGATTGACTAATTTATGTATAGTATGAATTATTGTGATTTTATCTCACTACAATCTCTAATTATTTACATTGGAAATAGGTATATAGTGCCTTGAATGTGTTTACACTTGCACGTTATCGCTATAACCATCAACGTTTTCCAAGACAGTATAGTAGTACATATAGATGCACACCTTTGTGAGTTGGGTCTAGTACATAGGACTCCTGTGTTTCTGTAATAGGTTCGCCAAAAAAGAAACAAGCACAATGAATTCGTATTTTATTTTGCCACAGCAACTTTTACTGTGTGAACTCGGAAGATGTGGAATGAATACAATGATTTGAGCAAAGGAAAGTGCTCGGGGCCAAACTGATGGGATGGAAAATGGCCGGAATCAAAGCAATGAATCATTTTGGACAGACGTTCCATGAAGAAAGAGAGAAACACGCCTTCCTTTCAATCATTGACTCTTGCATCCATTTTCGATCCACATACACTTAAACAATGTCTTCAACTTCCATTCTACGAAAACAACTAACAATATCGATTTATTCCGCCGAAGCACTTACAAAACCCTGAACCATTTTTCAAACCGATTTTATATCTAATGGCTTTGAGTAATTTTTCTTAAGTCACATTTCAAACTTCTTTAAAACAGAAACTTTCAAGGCACAAAATCTAAAGTCAGGTCTTTGTGTATACTCTGGATAGACCTGGTTAAGGGTGAAGAGGTCAATCTTAAAAATACATTTTCAGTTAATAAATAATTGTTTTTTGTGGAATGCTACTAATATTAAAGAGTGGAAAGCGTGTAGGTATTACGTACAAAGTTGGTTGTGACAGTTGTACGTAGTACAGATAAATGATTTAATACAATCTGCCATTTCACACAACGAAAATCATATACGGAACAATACATTCTTCCTAAAATTTCTTTAGGTATAAGTATTTAGGTATAGTAGTAAGACTCACAATCAGTTTCTACATAGTTCATTCTCAACTGTAGAAAAGATATACTGTGTATATAGCATTTAGTGGTTTGTAGTACGTGCATTTGGAGAATTTCAAGAATAATCTAGCAGCCAGTATTAGAGGACCTGACTTGGTGACTGAAATAAAATATATTAGGCATCAGAGCGGCCGGGTATTATATATAAGGCCAATTCTGAGTATAATATAAGGAGTGGTTGTGGATGCAAAACATAAGTATGCAGTAATGTAAGGAAATATAATGGAATACAATGTAAGCAGTCACTGGCTGTGCCTGCCTGGCCTGATGTGGAAAGAGACTAGAGACTTGACTTGACAGAGTGAGTGAAAGAAGAAAAATACCCAGTTAGATGTAAAAGTAGGAAGAAACTGGGAGCTCAAGTAGAGAGAATGCCTCCGAAATACATGACATGGCTGACAGGGATGGATTCGTACATAGTTTTGCTTTTGGCACATTTCTTTTCGACTTTCTCCCCGCCCCTGTTTTAGTCATTTTTCCAGTCGCTCCTGTTTTTTTGTATTTCAAGAAAGAATGAGGTTTTCGGCCTGTCTGGAACTGAGATTTGGATTGATGGGATTTTAGGGCTTTGCGTCATGCATTTCCCTCGTTTCGGTTTCGTCTGCTGTGGTGGAGTGGAGGCACTGCTAACTAACCAACTTGCGTTTTGCTCCACTGGCGAAGAAAACAATCCAGTGAAAGAGAATTTTTCAGACGGATTGATTGCTTGGATTTATTAGAAAACTCATCTTTTAAGATATTTCTACCATTCTCTAATTGGAGAAATAAACACACTTCGTACTTTCTTCCAATTTTAATTACTCGCAAGGGAGGTGAAAGTTTAAATACATTCCATATTACATCTAAATATATACATACTATAATAAATAGAAAGGGTTTGAACAACACACCATCTTTCGAATGCTTACTTTTCCCCAAGTAGGATTCTGTGCATACTTGTATGTATTGCTAAATAAATACTGTGAGTAAGGGTACATATTATATTGTGTAAGCAATGCGCGCACGCCAACAACAGGTACAAAAGCAGTTTTGTTTCTACTATTAGGTATTACAAATGTGGACCGACTGTCTTTTGACTCACTGTCATGATCTTATCTTGGCAACAGCTGATGTGACATGACAAGCTTTTAGTAGTAGACCCTCATGAATAGTACCAGGAATTTATTTCAGTATTAGTAGTTACATTATGTTCCATTACCTCAGCTCACATACCTACCCATGCATTTCCCTATCAGTACACATCATGTTCTCATCTTTGTTGAACTTGTGCTGCATAAAATGAGCCTAATAGCTGCATGAACTCATATCTCATGCACTTCACCAGAATTAAAACAAACCAAAGCCGTGGGTGGGTCTTCAAACAAGAGAAGGGCAGCAAAGTGTTCGTTAAAACAATTTTCTGTGCCTAGTATTGTCTACACGCGTAATATACCTAAAGAGTAAATGTAAAGCCGGAACAAACTACTAAATACTACTGAGAGAACTAACCCTCAAGGTCTTTCACAAAAATATTACTTACGCTTTACGGAGGACCGAGGAGAGCCTAAGACAATACTTACGGTCTGAGAAAGGACCTGAATGCATTTGAGATGAAAGGAAATTCGAGAAAAGCTCTACTGATATGTTTAAGAAGCGATATTTCATATACTGCTGACACAAACTCGATTCAACTCATAATACAAATTCTTAACGCTCATTGTGCTCGTACTCAAACTTGTTTTTCTAAACGGAGCCATAACCTTTTACGTCCGTAATAGGAAACTGACACTTTTATTTCTCATCCCATTTTTTGTTGCTTTTTCCATGATCTTCACATACAAACTTGCATTGGTGTTGTTTCAACCACTCAATGTCTCTTGCAACGACTTGCTTGGATCACGTAAAAATACGGCAATTTTTCGAGAATTTTGAAAATATTGTATGAAAATTAAATCACATCGCTAATCGGTTTTTGTATTGTCTGTACAGAGGGAGAGACAGAGTTAACGTTAATTTTGTTCTCTTACAAACACATCTCTCTCATCAATAGTTTTCATCTTTATCTGAGCACCGATGGAGTCACAAGTTTATTTTGGCCATCTTGTTCCAGCCTTCATTACACAACGCCCTTTGTTGGCTGGTTTCCCTGTAGTTCTTTGGCTCTCACACTTTTTCTCTTTTAGTTGATAGTTTGTTGGGGAGAAATCTCAAGGGCCTTTTCGTGATTGATTACTGTCTTCCTTTGGCCAGATGTATTGCCTCCTTGGTTTCCTTCAGACATTTTCCAAATTTTCTTCATCCTATGGAACGAGCTGTAAGAAGAACTGTGTTTCTCCCTAATCGGATTCTATAATCGGAGTTCGTAGGTTTGGAAAACTTTTCCAAAGTCACATTCGGTATACTGCATACAACTAATTACTTACTAAACTAATAATCCAAAATGCATTTATGCACCAAAACAGCGATATTCTATGCAGTAGTCTAGCAATTACGTAAACAGTGATCCAATTTTTCACGATCGTGATGGTATAACACATTGAAATATTCGCTTGATATATCTTGTGAGCAAAGTATCTAAGTATGCAAGTAATGAACAAAAAGTTCTATTCTTAAATGGTGCGCCACCCTAATTATATACTTATTTTGGATTTTACAATTTCGTATAGAGAATGTAGATTCACATATTAATCAATAGTAAACACTTTTTGATCTGAAGCAAAGTGTAATATGTTGTGTGAAATGAATGATTCATATTTGTAGGTGAGTTTATATTTAATTCATTCATTTTCGTCAGTATCCCCAATTTTTCTTCACCCTTTATGAATAGATAAGTAAGGGCTGTTTCGATATACGCATTCTTTTGTATCTACTTAGAAGCAGTTCTATATCAATATGTACAAATCCCTCTAAAACAGAAAGACTTTGATGTTATGACACTGTACTACCTAATGTAATATTTGTTCTCGTCTCCCTGCTCTCAAATCTCTGCTTTTCTCGTGGATTTAAATGGATTTACAGAGCAATCAAGGTTGTTTGTATTCCCGAAGCTTATTAGAAAGTCACAACCCTTCGGGGAAATGGTAATGGCATCAGATGCATTCTAATCAGCATTCCGACTGACATCATTTCCGCTTCATCTCCCCTACATCAATTCCTCTCTCCGTGTACATTCTCAACAGCGATGGATACGTTACGTATATACATTAGAATTACATAGCGGTATACTACAACTTTTTTCTAGTCAGCGATTCTTTTCGAATAAAATCAAATGTTAATGTTGATTTCTTCCTTCACAACAAAAATAAATTGCAAACACTCCAGAAAAGAGAATTAGTTTGCAATACCGTGGAGAAGGCTTTACAGATTTTAGAAAATCGCCAACCTAATTTAATACTTACATTACATTAATATACTTTACAGTAATTGTACCCGTATGGGGTTCAGGTTCAGTCACCGTAAATGTCAATATAAGTCAGTTAGGATTATACTTCTGCAACTTCCACGTATGCATACATAAATGTACTGGTTCAGGTAATTTCATCAAGTAGGCAACATGTAATATATATGGCGACAATCAATATTCTAACGCTAGAAGCACACAACTTCCATTTGAACACGTCTTGTTTCATGATTTTCATTTCCCAAAGCTGTTACAAATACATTCGAAAACATAATTCGTTAATAGTATTCAAGAGGATTCCTCCATACATATTCTATCCATACTTACCTAGTTATTTATTACTCAAACATTATAAAGCAAAGTGCTACGATGACATCTAATGACTTAAACGTGGCTATTATTATTATGTGTATGTGTCACTTATAGCATATCTAGTATTTAGTATTGTAATATTAATAAAGTTTAACAAGCACAGTTCTGCGAACGGGAAATGCGAGGAGCAGCATTAGCAATACAGAGAAGATATATATGCCAATCATCATTTTAGTGCGAAATCATTTGGGGATTTGATAGGTGATCCAAGTGGAGGTTGTGATGATTATGTGAATGAGTGAGTTGGCTGGCTTGCGTACGCCTTGGCTCCTTGTCACATAATAAAGAAAACCACATAACATTATTGCAGTGTGGCTGCTGAAGGTTTAGAAGGCGGAATGTGAGAGAGGGTTGACTTGACTTGACTATTGCTCTTGGACGGGATTTCATCTGATTTGACAGGAGTCTGTCTGGTTCGGCTCTCCTGGCTCATTTTGATTAGAATTTAGAATTGCGAATGCATCTCATGAAAGGAAGTCAAGTCAAACCTGAACGAACCAAGCATGGATTAGATGTCACGTCCACATCCAACATTACATCGTCTTGCCTCTCCTTCCCTCCTGCGTTGTCTGCGTTGTCCTGACTTGACTTGACTGACGATTCAAGTCCTCTCTCTCTCTCTCCATCTCTTCCTCTTTCTTTTCACGAAATTTCATTCCGAGTCAAGCTGAGAAGTTTCAAGTCTTGTCTCCCTTTCCTCTGTTTCTGTCTGTCTTGTCTTAGGTTGGCTTCACTTTTTCTCAACCAGCTACAGCATATATTTTGAATCTGAAAGAGTCGACTGCAGTCGAGTGACAGAACGGGACAAGAAACACTGACTCGCATGCATTATGAGTTTTCCGTCAACTTCAACTTTAACTTTATATCGAACCTCTCTGCTAAAGTCAAGTCACTTACGTTCAGAGACTCCACGAAGAAGTAAAGCTTTTACATTCGGTTTAGTAAGCAGCAACTGAGGTTGAGTTTTCGCTTTAACTTGAGCTTTTTCATCTTCAACACAACGACCAGAATATCTGTACATACTCCAGTTTTACAGAAAACCATCCAACGCTTGGCCACTTGCAACCAGAGTGTCCTCCACTACTTATAAATCCATTTCATGTACAAGGACCGACAAAGTCAAAGTGGATATTGGATATTATTCGGTACAATAGCCTGCTTGTACTCATAATCAGTGCTAAAATCCCAAGAATATTTGTATGTACAACTGTTATAATTTCTACCTATTCAATACAACCTCAGTACAGAACTTAAGCTTTTAATAGAACCCAATACGTAACTTTTTTTAGTAATCATTCATAATTAAAAGCGAAACGCCAAAATCAATGGGTTATTGTGGTTTATATAACTCCTTGTTGAATGCTTGCTTTAAAATTAAATGTACGATTTTGAAATTGTAGGGAGAAATGTTTTGTTTCAAATGCAACCGATCCCACTTCTACTGTGCACCTAGTTTATATTTTGCTTGAGGAGAATTTGTGTGTAGTGTAGATATGTACATGTAAGTGTGTGTGGTACAGAAATTCTTTTTGTGGGCATGTGAAAAGCTGAAGCTCATGTCAGAATGAAAGTTCTTTTGAAAAACTGTCAGCTCATATGCAATGCAAATGTAAATTCCATGCACAGAACAGAATAGAAGAGAAGTGAGGGCAGAGTAGATGCATCATAAGCTGGTGAAAAGCACAGTTTCGTATTATATTAGCCTCTGCTTTCCTTTCATGCCTTACCTACTAATGCATATCTGTAATGTACATAAAGTTTTGAGATCGGAGCACACGGAGTGAACGAACACGGAGCAGAACCCGGACAAGAGAGTGAGAGAGAAGAGCCAAAGAGAGTCATGTCGTGTCAACCAAATGGTTGCTGTTATGAGTTTGCCATAATGAGTTGAGGAAGGGCGCAATGGCTCACACTGCTTGACAGATCATAATATCCTCTCACTCTTCCTTTCGGGAGCTTGGCTGCCTGTTTTGCATCATATAATTCAACTGCCGTGCTCACTCCTATACTACCACTATGATACAATAATATTATAATGTAAGATATAAACTATTTCCGTAATAGAAATTCTCTCTACCTCACTTTGCCCGTCTGCGGATTTTCTTTTGCAATGAGTAGACCCAAGACTGAACAGAATACGTAAATGTGCAGATGTATGTAGGAGCACTACTAGTCAGTCACTAGTATTAACTAGTTGTGGAGAATGTAGGCATTCCTAACACGTTGTGTAGGAACGTGTGTAGTATCCACGCTATTTTGATAAATTCATTACGACCATTTTATTTGTGCTAAAACTTAATACTAGATCTGCAAGATATCCGTAAAGTAATATTGATGAAATAAGATGCTTTTTGGTTTAGACTACGCAAATTTTAAAAATAGTAGGAATTGTTTTCCCACCTATTGCTTCGTTAACAGCCAATTTTGCAATGGAGTTAGAACTTTGTTATTACATAATCAAGTTTCGGCCAATCGGTCTTCTTCAAGGATTCAGATTTGTATGGATAATCAAAACTTTTGGCATAAAAACTTTTCCACGCAAAATATGCTTTGGAGGAAATAACATGATAATTGTTTTTTGAATTTTGGCTTGTGGTCGCAAGGAAACGTTTGTTAAAAATACTCGCATCTTCTTGTTCCTTCTTGTTTAAATAATTGTTATACGATTTCAACCAAAATATTTTATTTTGCATGGAAAGGTTTTTATCATTTTATTCATACAAATCCGAAATCAGAAGATCGAATGGCCGAAGGCGAGAAATCATTTCCTGCTAATCATTAAATACAAAAACCCTCACCTGTGTGTTCCACCGGTAGTTTATATGACAGTTATGTAATGACGGGCAGGTGACATTTTTACTTTGATACGATGTGCTATCTTTAAAATGTAGGAGAATTTAGTAAAGAAAACGATGGGAATGAGTTAAGATTCAACGCGGCTCTTCGGAATGAAATAACAGGCAAAATTGCGGATACCTATTCACTTTATTGTGTCAATTCTTCATGCATGTGAATATGTAAATATAAGATCTAAAATTAGTGTAGGTACATTACAATTTATCTACCAGTTGTTACTAGTAATTTAAAAATGAACAATTAAAATACTTTGAAATGAATCTTAAAACAATAATTTCACAAACGTAGAACTACATTGATTACCAGAGGAAGGGTTTCGATCCATTTCAGTAAGTATCCTTAGTGTACAGACTGGCGTTTACTCATTGTTCGTTTGTGAGTAGGAAGGAAACGTATTCGAGTGGCACAGTAGCTACTTATATTAGTTATATTGGTAGTAGTAGTAGTACGTAGTACTACAGTGCCTTGGTGGTAGTGGCTGGTGGAAGGAAAGAGTGAATTGAAGTAGAGTGAGGCTAACTTAACTAAAGTAACATAACGGAAGGCAAACTAAAGTTTCTATTTGATATCAAATGGGAAAGATCCGAGCTAAGGCGAGATGGTTGCGAGATAGATTAGAAGCATTATGTTCCTGACAGATAGACGTTTGAGTTATTGCCTCTGCGTATATTTTATCCGTAATACACTTTTTGTGTCCCCGAAAAACTAATTCGATTGGATACAGCATCTTTTTTCATCTCTGCTTCAGTTCCGTTCAACTCACATCAGCTCTCTTCAGTCAGCTCACTCACTTTACTTCAGTTCGCTTAGGGAAACTTAACTTAGTAGGGAAAACTCAACTACAAATTCTATCGTAGACTTTCTGCTTACTTAAACTTACTATGCCATCTCCACTCCAACAACAGTGTCCTATACTACTCTGCACGTTACAGTGCCGAGTGCGCGGAGCCTGCAAGCCCTTCATATGTACATTTAGCAAATTTACCAAACATGTTATGCTATAAGTACAACTACGAACGAGCAGTACTCTTCCTTTAGAAAGCGATCCAACTATGTATATAAGGTGGTATATAGGTGGCTCCTGCCTTCTCTGTGAGCATTTCTTCTGTCCGACTGCCATGGCAAATACAATTCGGAAACAAACAACAACCTTTCTACTAGACAACTACTACCACCACATTATACAACTCTGGTGCAGAACCAGCATCCACAACAGTCGTCTCCTCTGCTGGTGTGTCTGCATTGTGTTCGTACTCTCGAGCAAGACCTACTGCCTCTTTGTGTTGCTGCATCCGAACGCATTGCATTCTATCAAATTGGATTGAATTCCATTATATGATTTCTTTCAACTGATTCTTTTCCGAAACACTTTCTTTTGTGCTCTGCTGCTGCTATTTTCTAAAAGTATTCCATCCCTTCAAATCCAACCCATCCTGAGTAGGATCTCTGTATAACATGTCAAATTGATTGTTAGTTTGTATTAACATCCCGAGTATGAATTTCTTACCATTGTCATCGTACTCACAAGTTCACAAATTCAAGTAGAAACAGAATGCTCCTTGTGATACTATATAGGTATAATATGCATTTGGCTAGATATATAAACATGGTTTATACTATATGTGTGTGATCATGTAGGTTATTGTTATAATGTTTCTTTAGCAATATGTAGCAGCTAGAAGCATTTAGGCATTCGAGGATGTTGCCTCACTAATGTACTGGAGAAGGAAGAAGTGGCTTGACACGGTACGGAATGGCATTACATTAGTAAATACGTATATGTAATATGTACAGTACAGTATTCATACAGAAGCTGCCCCGCCGACTTCCTTGGATTTCTATGGTTCGTCTCTCTTAAGGTTTTCGGTCCCTTGGTTCAAGTTGACGGAACATTTGTCAAATTTGTGCTACGCATTTTTCAGACTTCAACGGAGGCTTTCTTTGGCTTGCTCGTCTCTAAGTAGCTATGTAAAGACACATAAGTAGCTCTGCATATGTACCGTTTGTTTATATAACTACATTTCCCTCCACCACCACTTGTCTTTTACTTTGCATCCTCACTTTGAAAATTTCACGTTCGCCTTTCATGTATATTCCCTCTGTTGCAATATTCTATTTCCAAGTATACATCTAGCAAAACACTACAGATTTTTTATAAAATTAGCAGTGCGCAGAATAGAACAGAATTTCTACGGAATTGTAAGGCAAGGATTATATTTCTTCACAAAGCATTGGTATCCTGATAATGCAAAATTGATTTTTCCAATCCTACAACGATCTCTACACAGTACTTTGTAATAAACACTTCCAAGATTGTAGCCGAATTGTTTACATAGAAATGTTTTTTTAACTTATCATCGAACAAGAAGTTAGTCAGTATAGAGTATAGTAGCATTTATTTCAGAACTTTCGGCTTGCCTTCGTACAATTCATAAATTTCGTACAACAATTACGTTTTGTGTGTGCAGAAAATCCACTGCTGAACTTCCACTTGTTCAAACTATTCCCTATATGTACATATTTAAATACAGCTAATATAGCATTCTTACTATATAAAAACATGTTTCCAATTTCCATTGCCTAATGTCTTAGCGTTCTCCGATCCAGTCTATCTTATCGCCTGCACACATAGGTGATAGGATGTGGAGTGGGCCGACGAGCTGTCATGTCAAAACTGTGATTTTTCATTTTATGGCGTGAGTGAGCGTGCAATCATGACTTGGGGCAGCCAACTCAAACTCCGTCCACTATCTGACGGATAGACAGGCTTACGAGAGAGTACCTCTGTATAAAAGTCCCTCTGAAATCTCTTTGTTTTACCTTTGAACACATTGCTTCGCTCACATCTGATCGGCATTTGTTTTTTCCTAAAGACATGGCTCGGCTCACAGATTTTTTCCTTAGGACAAAAAACTGCTACTTTCATACATGAAGCGAATGTGTGTACTTATGTAGCTATGAGTACGTATGAGCTATGAGTGCACAAATTAGTATGTGCCTATCCGTGTTCTATGTACAAATGGCTAGCTATAAGTTGCTGCGTGAAGCGTAACTGTATCCTCCCACCAACTTATATTCCTATTCAAAATCCAATAACAACCCATTAGAAAGGAGACCCGGACCGAAAAACAATACGCTCTAGTGGTACGTGCAATGCTGCAAGTCTCCAGTACTGCCAGTAGTGACGCGCTTGAGTGTACTGCGGCTCTTGCATGAATCTATAATGTAGGGCTAAATTTGGTTCTAGACAAAAACTACTACACAAGTCTAGAGAACGTAAGTCAGGGAAGCATGTGTTTCTTTTCGTTTCTCTCTTGCTGCTGCTGATGACGATGTGATGGTTTGATGTTGATGTGATGTGGCAGTCGATCCAAGACAAGACAGCAAAGCTGAATACTACTAGAGGAAGCACAGCATTCTACTAGAACTGAGCTGATGTGATGTGGTTTGATCTGGTGGTCTGCTCTTTAATGAGATTTTGATTACATTTAAATTACACCGTTTGGACCTTTCTCACGGCTCGGCTGGGAAATATCCAGCTTATAATTAGCCTTAGCTTTGTTCCTCTTTTAGTGTGCAATGTGAACTACCATATTCTTGTTCAGATGATGTCTTCAAGCGTCTTTGTCTGAAAACCGTCACCCCAAATGTTATTATAACCTGTTAGAAAAATCATTCACATTCATATTGAACAAACACAGTATTGTATCCTGTAACACATCTATGTACATTTTCATTATTTCAATTATTATATTGTGAGTATCTGCAATTTAGCCTCCCTCCTTAATTACAATGGTGGCATTAAACAACCCGCTAAAACACAATTTATTAAAAAGTACAATCTTTATTCTAATAAGCTTTGAAAGTTGCCTTAACGCGCGAAATATATACCATGCTTGTAGCAAACTATGTAAATTTCCCCACAGTTGTAACATTTATATGTTGTGGCCTTATATAGCTAAATAGACTGCATAAGCTTTAACCCAACATTGCATAGGTATGTTATTTTCTGACATTACTTATACGTTATACACAAGACATCGGCTCGATTAGTTTTTATCTTTTCATGAGGATTAAATTGAAAATGGAAGTTTACTTGAAGTAGGTCTTGCTGCTGCTGGCTGAGTGACTGGCTCTGAAGGCTAATGGTGTGCTTAGGTAAGAACAAGAACTTTGTAAGGATTTGACTGGGCTTGGAGAGTGACTTGACTGCGGTTCACCTCTGTCTGCAACTCTGCACGCGATCTGATGCTACATCAAACTCAAGACCTACCAACCAGCCACCAATCACCACAAATATGAAATAAAATGAATCCTAGTGGGTAATTTTCCACGTTGTTGTGTGCACAAGTTAAACGAAAGCACCGAACGCCAGTATCTCTCCCTGTGAGACTCTCTACTCTCTCACTAGCAATCAGATATGTATTAAGGTAAGGATATGTCGTCTGTAATTTATAGCCATAACTCTTCGTCGTGCTTTATTACCTGTTTGTTTCTATTGTAACTCTAATTTCATTGGCGAACAATCATTGCAGTTGGCTAGCGTTTCGTTTACGTAATTGGTCAATTTATTTGTCGTTAGATGCTCGCTAATGTGGAGAGTTCTCTGAGAAACTTTAGTAGGCACAATTTACCTACTTCAGCTCAGTCGTTGTCATATATTGTAACTGCTAGCAATCATAAGCTTGATGATAAACTAGAAAAATTTCACTTTGTCCTTTGTTTGCAAGCTGAACTGAATTTAATGGTCAGAAGGCGTTCTACTATCAGTATTCATCGTTGTATGTACAACTACTACCTACTGTACATTTGCTGTTTGCATGTTTTATGGTAGTGCATGTAATGTGCGATTACATTATACATTTTTTATGTTCTTTATGACAAACGATGTAGGAGATTTCCAAGAAATACTAGTACTTATTGAAGGTGTGGTTTTTACTGATGAATACTAGTTGACGAAATGATGGAGGCTTAAAATCCCTTATTTGTACTCCAGGAAGTCGGATGTCGTAAAAATCAGCTGAGGTGTTTGACTCGACTGCTTTGGTGAGCCAAGGTAAGTACGTACAAGTTATTGTTTGTAATGATACATTCTTCTTCTCTGTCGTTGCACGAAAAAATGTGCTTCCAAATACTATACCGTAGATACTTTGTTAGTAGGTACATATAAGGTTAAAAAAACAGTATTTCTTCGACCGTACTTCTTCATAACCATGTCTGGGCAATTTGATAATAAAGTATGTAAAAGCTATCATAATTACATTCACCTACATAGAATCATAACAATGGATTCTTCATATAAATTGTGCTTTTCTTCTGAAAATTGTAACGGACAAAGAAAAAAATAACCGTAACAGTTTTTCAGATTCGTAGAAAAACATGTTTACATTGGTTGAATGAGTAGTAGGTGAATTTATGTTCTATTGAGGGCAAGGAAATAGAGACTTTACAAGTAGTAAACTTATGTTAGTAAGATTACATCACGTGTAGCTGATAGCAGATATATATGTATGTGTAAAACGGGTAAAGTATATCTGAAACACACACAGAGAGAGAGAGAGAGAGAGAAGTCAAGGAAGACTAGTTGGATCGTTAGTGTTGGTTGATATACCGGTTAGGGAAGGAAGACAAGGCCTAGGCCAAGCTAAGACGAGCTAAACCAAAAGCAAGGCAAAACCAGCCATGAAAGCTGTTAACAACTCGAAACGGGACCATATATTCTACCAAATTGTTATTTTTATTGCACCATATAATACTTGAGTTGACTAGAGTGCGACCTAACCCGCTCGACTTTTGTCTACTCTCTCACTTTCGTGTGGTCTCTCTGCTTACGGCATTGCTGCTATTACTTACCTTCTCCACACTCTCACTTTTGCAAATTCTTCATTTCTCTTCACACAAATTTTTAGCAAGTGTATAAAACTATAAGATAAATTCCCTAATAAAACAGATTTCTATTATCTAACATTTAATTTTTAATTGAAATTATTTTTATGCGTTGGATTTTATTTCAAATGATCACATTTGTATAGAAAATAGAAATTAGTTTACTTTTCGCAATTTTTATAAACCTACCCATACATTATTAGGAAGGATACTCGCACTGGCGTACGCATATAATTTTCGCAGAAGGAACAGAGAAGCAGTAAATTACAACCTCGACGGGTTAGCGATGAGATAGCTCCAAGTTGGGTCGGGGAGGGTGTACAAGGCCTGTGTTCTACTGTAAGGGTATATTGATGCTAGTAGCACAAATAGGAAAAGTCAACTCGAAAGTCACCGTATAAATGTTCAGAGGACAAGAAGAGTATTGAATTAGTTGGTAGTGTTTGGTAGTAACAGTAGTGGTAATAGCTGGGCATAATACAATGAGATACATTGCAAGTGCAAGGTCACTTGCTTCCAATTCCAGTTTAGTTTCACGGGCCACATTTTAGTTGACTACGACTACCAGCCATTACTGCATACTATCACATAACATCAGAAGCCTCCGAGCAGTTCTGGAGTCAAAGTCCTCTTTATGACCTCATCAGATGCTCAATTTATGTACTACTTCTATTTTCGAGCTTTATTTTATGAATGAACCAGCCGGAAAGTCAACCTAACGCAACCTAACGCAACCGCACACTTTACACTGCATACCCAAATATCCTCACTAGTAGTACACCATTAGCACTAGCCGACCCACAAATAAACTAAATGAGCCCTGACGTGTCTTCCACATCTATTTGCACTTATACGAGTATTTGTATGTATCTCTACATACAATTTTAACTCGGCATTATCCTACCATCTAGACCCTTGTAATCTGTTTATTCACTTACCTTACTAATCCCTGTAGCAAGTTTTAAATACCCCAATTGTCTACAACTGATATTGAGTAGAATATATATACCTACTACAAAAATTAATATTTTTTATCTGATTCTACTAATTTTATGCATGTCTTGTAAAATTATCAGTAATTTGCCTTTTCGTACTATTACTGCTGCGCTTCTAAAAATTTCAGCATTTAATTGTGTAACGGTACTAATTATTATTGTCTGTGAATCAGTTGGTACAGCTGGTATAGGTGTGGTAATATAAATTTAGTGAGAATTTTATATGTAGTACTCAAAATTTAGATGTAATTAATTATTTCTGCAATCATTACTTTCAATCCAGCACGAGTTAAATAATCTATATGTATGATTCACGTGTATCCAGTACTGAGGACTGACATGTTACACAACTTCGATTCAATCATCAGAAATTTTACGTACTAGAAGCTTTGAGAGGATCTATAGTTTAGTTTCATCTGTGAGTGCGTAGTAGAATTCAGTACATGTCTGAAGATAAGCTCTCATCCAATAATGTGTAATAAAACGCTTTGAGCTCCACAATCCCCACATCCTCCGCAACACAAACATAATTAAATGAAGGCAACCCGGTGTGAGCACAAATCTATCCTCATCTGTCTATCTTCCCATCCGTCTTTGCACCACTGTGTGCGCAAACTACAACCTGAGAAAACCATCTAGTATTGTACAAATATATTCATCGGTAGGACATTGTGCGCAACTCTGTAAGCACAAGGTAAGACAGACTCGTGTTTATGTAATAATAAGAAACGAATGGAAAACAGAGCTTTCATTTATTATTTCCTGTAGTACAATGTCCAAGATTCTAGATTTTCAATGCTGTTGTAAGTATTATGCAAATATTGTTCTTTGTCGTACCTATCCATCATATTCCACTTACAACATTGCACATCACCAACTATCAGTGTACGTACATGTGTGTATTGTGTATATAGTAAAGTAATATTAACATTACACGAATGTAACAATGTCAAATGTTGTGTGTATAATCGTATGTTTCTTTTGGTTGTGCACCTAATGTAATTTATTTAATATATTAAAACCGTGGACAGATAGAACAGACGTAGCTTGCTTTCATAATGGAGTTGTCTGTCTGTATACAGCAATATATACATTTTTTTTCTCAATACAAAAAGGTATAAATATTTCAAAGGTACATACAACAACGATTCTTTACTATTATTGTTAGTTTCTGGAGTCGCAGTTAGAATTTCATCATTTTTTCTCTCTCTTGCACCTACCTACTTACATTTACATTACGTTTCATTACATCAGATCTCGCCACGGATTTCAAAGAACACAATAGAATGCGAGACAAGGGAAGGCAGGATGATAATATTGTATTTTTCACGCCTCTCTCGCAACACAGCATAGGAAACCACACGAGGCTGCATGTCTTTATCCTTTGTTAATAAAAAATGAAGATATCATGTAGAGAGAAAGTTATGAGATATTTCTTTCCTCCGCTACATGGTTTCCTCTTCCTTTCTTCTTCCCACAATTCACTTGCTCAGTTTTACAGTACTACTTCAGTCTCCCATTCAGTCAGCCAGCCACCCGGTTCAATTTCACTCTATTTTACTTTAGTTGTTCGCTCGTCTCTGGGAAACTGGAAGATTGGAAACATCAGGAGAGAATGGAATTGCTAAAGCAAAAGAACAAACAGAAAAAATACCGCAAATGATCAATGTGTATGTACTGCTGAAAACATGGAATGGGTACAGACACACACACAGACACACACAGCCCAGTGGAGGAGGTAATAGAAAAGTAAAAGTACCTTTGTAAGTGACTGTGAGTGAGTTTGTAGGAAATAGAAATACCAAGCTACGACGTAACTAAATATCTAAAAAGAACATTCTGTCTGTATTTCCTTGGTATAGCCCGTGCACACAGGTTAGCTACATTTCACAATTTACTGTACAGAAGGAAAGAACAGTTCAATTTTTTACATTTCCCAACGTGAAAATTGCAATGTTCGCTTTCTTGGTAGGGGAGGATGGAATCGTATACAGAAAACTGCTGGCTGTATTTACAAGGTAGCAGTAGGTATTTTTATTTTGTATATGTACATTCGGTATGCAGGTGTACAAGAACACTAACGGACTTACAATTAGTTAGTTGTTGCAATAGAATGGAAGAGTTTTTTTCTCTTCTTACTTGAGTCTATTTCGGTAGTGTGCTGCGGTCGGGTCACACACTTCCCGTCCTCTCTAGGGACTCGCGGAGATGATATGCAGATGGTTTGGCTTGTAGTTTCCTCCTGATGTGGAAGTAACGTATGGTTTCCTTTTGCAAGAGCTCTCTCTCTCTCTCTGTCTCTCTCTGTGGTGGGTGATGGTGAGTAACTTTTTCCCAGTGTGCCATATGTTTCTTTTTCTTTGGATCTTCGGCTCGTTCTCTCCGAATCCGATACTCTCTTACAGTTTTTGCTTCTTCATTCTCGTGTCGCACACATACAATGGCTTGAGACATGAAACTAAAAACGACATTGAATAGGATGCTGCTTATTTGAGTTGACAGCTTTTTTGCTTGCCTCTTTGTACTTGTTCTAGTGACGATAATATGTATAGTTGTAGCTGCACCTATCAATTTTGGAGCAACCTAAAGCTATTTTCAATTAAAAAAGAAGTGGCACATTTAATTTCCTTATCTCGGTTAATAAATAAGAGAATTCCACGGAGTGAACAATAATAATAAAGAAAAAGTAATTTTGTGAAACACATACAATGAATTCTGAATCCTTTGATTTCTTTTCTTATGGCTCGGCATGTCATCCAATTTAGCCCAAGCAAACATGTAGAGATCAATTTCCCTCCTCTGGTCAAATTTTCTTTCTCCCACGTCTCTGTGAGATCTAATAGTATTTGCTAATGGATCTTCTGAAAGAAAACGTAAACGTTTGTTATTATATCAGACAAAACATGGTTCATAAATATATGTACTTATTTATTGAATAAAATATCTATAGCCGTATTTTGTACACTATAGTTATAGTTGTGACTATACAATGAAGTTACTATTGTGCACTGTATCAATAATTTCAGGAATATTTGAATATTAAGCCACAAACATTTTTATAAGACATGTGTAAATATTATAAGTAGCTGCAGTTATAGGTTGAAGTAAATATCTATGGGTCGAAGTCATTTCCTTGTGTCCATGTGAACACCTTTAAACATTTATTCCTACAGTATCAAAACAGTATCTTCAAAATCAAGCTTGATATTTACTTTGTGATTATGCCAAGGAATAAATGTCATGTGTTCCATTTTTCCTTATGCTTGGAGCCTTTGAGCCAAGACAAACAAACAGAGATCAACAACACAAAGAAAGAAATGCACATGTTCCTTTACTGCCGTCTGAATATAAGCGGAAAATATCTGCGACATATTCTCATGAAAGTAAACCAAGATCAGTACCTATATAAATAGTAGCTATAGTGGAGAAGAGCAAATATGTGTGAACTAGAGCATATATATGAGCTGAATGAAGAGACGAGGCCAGAGTGAAATGCATCACATTCCAACTTTAATTATAATTGGCCCGATGCGACGGAACAAATGATGTCGAGATCGTGTAGCAAGTGTTGCCGTCCTAATAGTCAGCACTGTCCTGATGTTTCATCATCAAAGCATCTATCTGATGTTTAATTTGTTGTTGGATCATCCAAGCTGGCTGGAATATTTTTTTCCTCCTCTTATTCCCCCATCCTTTCGTCTTACATATTTAATTCGCCGCATACCATCCATACAATTGCTTATGAGGAGCAATCCTGCAAAAAATATTATTCAGTCTAAAAAAAATCACTTTATTGTCAATTCGTCAAATCTCTTGAATGTACACATGATTATAGATGGAGAAGATTTCATTATAGATTCCCCGCTAGCCCAGATAATGCTACATTATACAGAGAGCTGAATGCAAGCAGCAGTAGACATAGGGTGAGCATGCAGAGAAAGAGTGGACAACCTCCCTTTAAATTTGACAGCCCTTAGTAATTGCAGTGGCTGCTAAAGGGGTACGAGATGATACAAGTTGTTTGTCGGACGTGGACGAGGACGATTATTGATATCTCCTTCATGACCTTATCAGAGTGAATGGAGGTGGAAAGAATGATTATTTTTTCTCCTTCTGGTGTAACACAATCGATAAAGTCTCATAAATCTCTTAGGGCAGGCCGAGAGACGAAACGAATGAGTACAGTAGGAAATACAGTATGACTGAAGTGAGAGGAAAGCAAGGAAACATGTGGTGGTGGTATATTATGATTGCAAGCCAAGCCACCACCACACTACTTACTACTCTATACTGTAGACCGACACACACACACACACACACAGTACAAGATTTCTATAGGTTAGCTCTATGCCACTGTGTGGTGAGCTAAAAATGCTCATCCAATCCAACCAAGCAACCCAGTGCTAACTCAAACGAACATCGAGACAAGAACGGCAAGTAGCAACCAAGCAACATATAAACATATATAAGTAGCACTACTGTCAAATCCATATACATTCGTATAACTGTAACCTGTCGTAGGACAAGAGAGTGGATGGCAATAGGAGAGCCAGCCTCAGCAGCAGCGTGGCAGCCTAATGTCAAAGGCAATACCCAATTCTAATCCACATGCACTGCACCCGTCGTGCGAAGAAGCAACCCGAACAAAACCGACAAGAAAACCAATCCAATCTAATTCTCTTTTATTCCTATAAAGAGAAAGTATCCATTCCGTACGAAAGGCGTCTATAGCTGCTCCACACACTTTTCAGCTATATAGTGACTACTATATCAATTGTGTCTTACCATAACATTCAACTCACATTCACTAGTAAGTAAGTCTATTCACTTGAATTCTTCATTAGGGAAGACTGAGCTTAGTAAGTTGACTTTTGCTTTATGTCCACAGTCCAGGAGTTCCTTTTCTTATTACAGAACTTAATAATAGTCTTCTCTCAGTGGATTTGGTTCCCTCCTTTCGATTTTTCCCTTCCCTCTTCTCCTATACTATAGCAGGTAGATTGGAAAAAATGTAGCCATCGCGTCCAAACAACTATATAATGTGTGTGCACCTACCTGGCTCGATTTCAATGTATCCAAAAGTACATACTGATGTTCATGTCATTTCAGAGTTCACTTCAATATATAGCAAATCTAATTGTAAGTGTAACAAAAAAGCTCAAGTCAACTCCCAGGGATCCACCTTCTGTGTGACCGATTGTACCTATCCAAAGAAGTTCAATAATTACGTTTATTATTATTAGTTACCCGCCCGTTGGCTCCAACAATTCCTTCCAATTAAGAATTGTAAATTGGGCTTGACTTTGGTTCAGCTAAGCATTCTCAACTTGTACAGTACTTCTTTTCCTAGGTGTAGTATGTACTTACTGTACTGTGGTGCTACTATAAAGCAATCCCTTACTACCTTCTAGTAACAGGAGATTTCTTCGGTATATTTAGTATACCGTTAGTCTTACGTACATTGACTGAGAACTTATTGGCTGACTGAAGAAAGTATGCTTTGCTTTATCTTCGCTAACTTTGCTCCTCTTTGACTACTGAATTGCAAGCAGAGAAGGTACATAAGTAAGTATGTATGTATACCTTTCAAAGTTCTCTTTGTCTTCAACTAATTGAATTAAATGAAGGCAAGGAGACGAGATTATATTAATCAGCACAACTTGGCTAAAAATAATCGCTTAGAGGGAAGACAAAAGTAGTGTGGTAGCGCCCCTTGCTATATGTATATAATGTGAGAGGACAGAACGGTTGCACTCGACCACAAGTTTCAAATCGAATTTAATGATAAAATTTCTTGTCTGCTTTAGAAATTTGAATATTACTACAAATAGAAGTGAAAACTCGGGTGCAGTCTGCTTGAAGTAATACTGCCAACAAAGATTACCTGCCTTAAAGTTGATATTAAACGTTGATGCAGGATTTTCAAAAACTCTTGATTGTCATTTAAATAAATAAAGATTTTAGGAATTAACCTAAAAATTGAATCTGAAAGAGGATAAAATTTTACAGCTGATTTGGAAGTGATTTTGCCTTGAGATTATAAATACGATAAAATTATGATTGTTTTCCACACTATTCAAACATAAAACCAATATGGTCCATATCAACAAGAGAAGCCACAGTTAACAGGTACAAATCTTCCTTTTGAGGTAAGTGCACTGCAAATCGATTACCAATAAGTTTGCATCAGACTGTCTTTTATGACAAGCGTCACAAAGTTTTGAAATGCGGTCAAGCACTAATAACTGTTCATTCTTTCAAAGTAACCTAGCCGGGTTTTGGACGTAATTTAACCTTGCTTGGGTTCGCTAACGAATTTTGTGACACACTCCTCAACTTTTATTATCATCTTCATTTTTTCAAACAACAAATTGAGAAAAAAATCCTGGTCAAATTGTTTTCTTTGTTCCCAGCAATACTAATTGTGTAATACGAAACAGTAAAATATTAATGTACAAGTTACTTCCGTACACAGCCGGAATTGAGTAAATTACAGATAGTTAGTATTGCTAGTGCAAATGTTTGTATTTCATAAAATAAAATAAGTAATTATTCTATTTTCTCTTATACATGCAGTACTAAAGAAAAGAAACAATGAAATGAGCTCACGCACAACTACGTGGCGTTGGCATCTTTGTTTCTCTCTAAAGGTGTAAAGGTACTCTAAACAACAATAGGGCAACGCAACGATACTACGTCAACTACTATCCTGGCTGTATCTCTTTTTCCCCATACCTTCAAAGCTGTGTTTGTATGTACATAAGGAATACTGACACTCTGAGTAAAAAATAGAATTGTGCTCAATACTGTTGAATTGAAGTGCATTTATGGTACCTTCAAAGCCATGCTTTGATAATTTGACTCTAAATGATAATCAGAATCTAAATGTTAACTAACAATGGGTTCACGTGTTATTGTACCGCAACAGTAAAATGGGAACTACTCGGTGCCCATCTCTTCATTGGTGACGTTTCTTTTAGAAAGTGTGAATTATTCAGGTGATGTATACGGGATTCCCAAAGATCTTCTTGCGACGTACGTTTGCGTGCAATAATTATATATTTTTTCTCATTTCACGATTAAGCAATGACAATGTAGACGCAAAGAGCCTTGGCAAATTAAAAGTGATTTAATTGTTTATAAAACTGCATTGAAAATATTGACAGTTAAGTCCATAAAATTATCTATGTTGAAGATGACTTCCTTCACCCGCCAAAGTAATGCATGACATGAGATAAGTTCATTTTGTCGTTTGCAATGAAACCATGAACAGTGCGTTATCATTTTTAAATTTCATTTAACACTTTGGACCGCACCAAATTACACCGTGAAGGTTGACATGAGATGAGTTCATTTTGTCGTTTGCAATGAAACCATGAACAGTGCGTTATCATTTTTAAATTTCATTTAACACTTTGGACCGCACCAAATTACACCGTGAAGGTTGCATTTGTTAACATTGAACTTTTGGAAAAGAGCACAGGAAATACAAAAATCCCAAAGATAGTATGACGTCACAGTTTGAGTCTGATTTAATTGCAAAAAATAGCGGCTACACAAAAGTGTATACAATGTTAATATTTTTTCAGATTATTGTGTGGGAGCAACAAATTCATTGTAGAAGTGTGAAACAATATTTCAATAAATGAAATATTCACACTTAATTTTGNAAATGAAATATTCACACTTAATTTTGCTTGCAAAAGTGTTCAGGTAAGAATAATACCTAAGTTATATCAGATACATCTTTGTTGGCACATACCTACAATGATACCTTGGCGTTTACATCTTTTTCTGAATTTGTAAAATTCCAACTCAATTCAGTAATCATTCTCATTTCAATAACCAAAATTTTACATTTGTATACATTATACATATTGCCTACACACATTGTACATAACCATAGAACAGACAGCATCTGTATTCCTAAATGGTCTTGCATATTGTAATAATCGTAATAGTAAGCATAGCAAGGGGAGATACTAGCTTATAGCTACCTCAAGTGATGACTCCTTTCCACATTTCCAATCCAATCTAGCAAAACAGAGCGAATCTAATTGCGAGCATCCGCTTCACTTAACCCTCATCCTCAACTGATAGTCATAAACTAACCACAATCTATTGAAGTGTAGTGGGGTCTGCGTTCATGTAATCCCTCTCACTACTTCTCTATAACTAACCATATAGGTGAGTGTGAACAATATCATTTCTTCACAAGTAGTAAGTGTAGGAAACGACAAACATACCAAAGCCCGTGGTCAGTAAAATGGGGGAATTGTGTCAGATGTGCCAGAATAATTTTTACTACTAATACGTACAGCCACAAAACTAATTTTAGTAGCTTCCATCATTTTGCTTTACAATATTGTTTCATAATTTTTGCTGCTACAATATATCGATGGTGTGCCATACGAGTCTACATTCTACTACATACACTGTCGCATCTTTATAAATTACGTGTGAAGTCGCAACGGAAGGCCTGGATTAGCCTTTCCTCGTATAGTTCCGTGCGTGTACACGTCCAGATGTCAACAGCAAGCCGTTCATTTTGCTTGTACATACTTTCCATGGTATTGCAATGCAAGCAACTGATTTAAACTCATCAACGCCCAACGAACGCTCTCGTCTGTCTGTGAGTAATGCTAAAGACACACTGTGGGTAGCTATATTGCAGTTGTCATTGCGTTTTAAAAACAAAATCTATACATTTCCAAATACTCATACAAATGCACATCTACTACTAGTACTACAAATGCACACGTTTTAAATGTGCGGTGAAGAAAATACATACCTCCTCCGATAACTGTAGTCGTCTCATTGTATGTTAAGTTTTGAACGAACGTCTGCTATACAAATACTACATTCATACTTACAAAAGATAGAGCACGAGTAGATACACATGGACTAGAGGTAGACAGTCGACATTTCTGAAAGTATGCAAGGATGCATGCAAGAAGGACACAAGGAAAGCTTAAAAGTGGCATTCCAAAAGAAGATTATTGATTACACTTCACTTGACTCTGTCTATGCATTTCAGTAGAGCAAATTCAAATGCAAAGCCAAAGGAAACCAGAAGAATCTAGGAAGGCAATGCAAACCATTGCTCCATGCATATGCAACCCAATGGAAAGTAAAGTACTTACGTCGCATTAGTACACTGTAATGTATATCGCATAAGATCCTATCCACAAAATACGGAATATGCAGTACAGTACACAAACGATAAGACAAGTCTAGCCAGAGCTAGCACAATATTCTGTATATTACATTCGCTACGTAGTTGCGTTCCATTGCATTACATTGCAGAGAAAATACCATAAGACGTACAGAGAAAAAGACAAGACATAGAGCAGAGGGATGCCTGGATTTGGTTTTCGTTTTGAATTTGAAAAGAGGAAGAGGTTCACATTTACATTATGTAGTTATGTTACATTACCGTACACTACACAGCACAGTATAGAGTTGCCTGTTTCATTATTAGACTGTGTATAGGGCATATATAGCTTTGGGCTTGGAGTCAAAACCCAAGTAGGCTTCACATGTACATACATACATACAAATAAAAGCGACTCAACTCTACAAGCCACTTTGACGGCTTGACAAATGACAGAGAGGGGCCAGCATTGTCAGATGATTGGCTACATCGCACAAGACATTCATCATGAGACCCATCTCCTTTTGTGTGAATTGCATTTACTCACAAACTTCTACTCGAACGTATCTACATCGCTACCTACTCACTCACAGTCAGTCAGTCACCCATCTACGTATACACACGTATACTTATGTACTACAAATATTCATATATATTATTATATATCTTTGGAAATGGAAACACATACATATAGTGCATGCATAAGATTGTTTGCTCCTAGTGGCTCGTCAAGTCAACTTCTCCTCTGTACTTCCTAGATGTTAGTATTTTAATACATCACACTAGATTGCTTCACTTTACAAAGTCGTGTCAGATATATCTTTGAACATTGCGTTGCATCATATTATCGCCTCTCTGTGAACAAGAGACATGGCTATGACACGACATTGCTTTTGAATAGAATGCTAAAGAATAGATCTGAATGAGTGAGTGAGGATGATGGGTCTCTCTCTCTCTCCGTAGAGTAGCACAGAGAGAGAGAGAGAGGAGCAGAATTTGAGTTGAATGGAATGCGACTAGGATGTCGTGTGAATGGCAGTCATGTCAAATCATCGCATTTATAATCTGACACTATGCTCTTGTGAAAGAAAAGCAAAGATGAGACTGACAACAAACGAACGAAATGCGAAGGATGCCGGGGTGCAAATTCTTGCTCAACTATTTCATTCTATTCTAGTGGTTTATTCTTAGTTCAACTATTTCATGTGAGATGAGATGAAATGCTTTATGTGATGGAAAGGGATGTGACAGCCACCGCTGCACCTAATGGAATACCTACTGGAACTCGCACACTTTATCTGAATGAGTGGATAAGAATGCTTTTATTCTTCGTTTTGGGCGAGATTATTCTAATTTCCTAATTAATTGCCTGAATTCATTTTCGCTGAAGAAGGAATCTACTTTTCCTCAATGATATGAAGAAGGCTAAGGTGAGGGATTCCATAAATTTCTCCCTTTTATCTCGGTTACCTTTTGTAAATCCTTTTCCCGGGACTAACACTGTTTCACTGTATAGAATATTTAGGGGAATTTAATTGTCAGAGAAAGTCAAACGTAATGAAAGTAGGCATGGCTACTTTCGTTTCAAAGAAATGTATTCTTTGAAAGTAACTGTAAGATCAATCTTATTTTAGCAGATAGTAATACTTAACTATATGTATAGTACAGGGACACATATAGTAGAATAGTACACTGATGTGAATGTCAAAGGTCGTTTTGCGTCACTCGAGTTATCTAATCAAGAATGACTTTTTAACAAACTGTGAGTGAAGCAGGAAAGTATTCCAAGGGAGCAAGATTGTGTAGAGAAGATGACAGACGAAAAACATACTGGTCTGGTAAGTGAGAAAGGTAATGCACATTTACTTCTACACTGAAGGAATACATAATACAACTCTTTTACTAAATATTATAGTATGGCGGTTTGTTTTCATTTCATAGTATTGAAAGACACGAAAACTACATTTAGACACACGAGGTTTTCGTTTGTTTTCTTTGGTAGACTTGGAGATACTAAACATTTCATTGTGTTTTTAAAAATGCCTTGGCTGTCAGTCAGTCAGTGAGTGCCAAAGAGGTTTTTGGAAGGAAAATGGAATTTTAACAGGAAAAGGAAACCAAGTCTGAATTTTATATAAGAGGCTGACTTCTTGTGACTAACACCAAGTAAGTTCAAGATTGTAGACAGACATTTGTAGTAGAAAAGAATTCTCGTTAAGGAAAGGTTAGAGAGAGAGAGAGAGGAGAGAATGGATGTACGTAAGTCTAAACTAGAAGGAAAGCGAAGTGAGTTCCAGTCAGTCAGTCTACGGAACCAGCTATATCGGTATTACATTGTCTGGGAATATGTAGTCAGTGGTGGTGAAGAATAGACGAGTTGAAATGGAAGTTTGGTGCATGAATGCATAGTTTGTTGGTTGGTTTGATGTGGTGGCTACGGTTGCGGTGAAAAAATGGGTTCGCAAAAGAAAAGAAGGGGTTTGGCAATCAAGAGAATCTCCAGAGAGTCCGCAACCTCTTGCAAGATTGGACTGAGAATTGGCTGCCACTTCCCTGGAGATTTGAACCGAGCGAAGAAAGGAGCACAGCCACTAGAAACTATTTTCCTTCTCCCTGGGTTTTGTCTGTCTGTGTGAAAACGATGTTCAAGTCAACTTGGACTAACAACGAAATTTTCTACCACACAAATGGGGGCTAACGGAAAACTCAAATGAAACCATCCACTCAATGGCTTGCTGAGTTTCCAAGAACCACTCTTGGTGAATAATGCAACTTAATAGCAACGCAACGAAATTATGAATAACATGTTTTAAAATATTTTCTTGAATAAAAAAAGAAATGAAGAAAATGACAAACTTTTAGCTGAGTACAGGTGTAATGAATTTGGAAAGATTTTACTAGTGAATAGGAAGAATATATGTATCTATTGTATAAATTAGTAAAGTGCATAATTGCACAGTGCAAACTAATTAATAAGCGCACAAAGTAAACTATATTCTCGCACCTTAATTTATCATTCAATCATTCTTACATCCATACTTTACACAATGGACTTTGTAGTGAGAATTTTTAATATAAATTACACAATTGCACAACTACCTTTAAATAAAGCTTCAATACGTGGAAACAAGTGACCAACCAGACAAATGTGTTCGTCCAAATTGAACTGTTACAAGATGTACAGCTATGTGCTAAGTTAACATGAAATTATTAACTAAAGGTGCACATTGCACTCGCTGTTTCGGTGTCCCATGATGATATGATGTATCATAAGTATCACTTCTGCTGGATATTTTCATCAATTCCTATCCACGCGATTTCTAGTAGCAATAACTTATAGTTCATGTAAATATTTGTCAAGCCTGATCGGATGACGCATAAATTGTAATAACTTCTTGTGTTGCTAGCTTTGTTTACAGACGAATACATAAAATTGAAATACGTTTTTGCCAATGTTCCAATACTCAATGCCAACCATTGTTTTAAGTGCAAGGTCACATGTAGTATCCAAATAATAATAGGTAATATCTAACAACTTATCTTTCAAAATCAATACAAATAGTAAATTTTTGCAAAATTATCAACGTTTTATTTAATAAGACGGCTATCTATTTTGGCCCTTGAAGAAGCATATTACTTTTGAATGAGTATTAACATTCAACAGTGGCCAAAGCAGAAAGGTAATCGTTATTATAATAAATACGACATTTTTCACTATGGATGTTGGAATCGTTCATAATACTAACTAAGTTAAGTAAATTATTTCAAATTATATATATTTAATATTAATAGCATTGGATACGAAACTTCATCTTTATAATTTTGTACACATACAAACATAGCACATTGCATTGGGTTTGCAAGTAAATCAAGTACCTCTTTGTATAACAGATATCAACTAATGTACATGACAGAATAAAAGAGCAAAATGGCTCCTTTTCATCGAGATGGCAACAAAGAGAGCGGAGGTCGATTCTCTGCAAAGACTCTCGACAAGCTCTGATGGCAAAGTAAAATGTCACAAGTGTGACACGTTTTTCATCCAGCCTAGTAATGCAATGCCTATCATTTCCTACAAACATGGGACAGACAAGGACAAGACAGAACATGAGAACTGCACAGAGCAACTCGCTTCAAGTTTTCCAGTACCCGCCTTGGCTTATCTCGTTTCTTAAGTCAAGTACAGTCAACTTAACTCATTCCCAGTAGAAAGGAAAGAAGATGAGAAAGACAAGATGGTTTCCGTTTTTTATATTTGCTATGTGCAAATTGTATAGTTCATGTATGTGCAGCTCTAAGTCTCCAACTATTTTCTTGTGAAAATAAAAACTTAATGTGTCATCCTTCTTTTCTGTGAAATGTATATAATGAAAGGAATGGCTAAAGAAAATAAAAAGTGCAAACGAGGACGGACGGACATGCTCTTTCCTTGTATTAACTGACTGCAAAAGGGTTCTACCTATTCCATTTTCGTAGCACGTTCTTTTGCAATAATAATATTCCATCACATTTTCCTTCTTAAACACAAATTCGAATTATAAGCAAAATATAATGTTGCCATTTTCGTACATTTAAATATACATCACAATAAATTCTTGAAATATTTTATTATGATTCTACTGTGTTGAATATATAGCTACAACTTACTGTTGTATCTGCCTACCTAATAAGTATTGGTGTAAATGTACTAAATCCTAATTTCCAATCAAACTACCGTAAGGCGACTCGTCTAGATAAATACATCGAGCATGTTCTAAAGGAAAAAGGAGAAAGGACAGTCCTGTACTATCTAACTAATAATATGCAAAGCAACTCTTTCGCTGGAGCATTGAGAACGAAGGCAAGGCTTCATGTTCATGGATAAGAAGGATAAGGGTGTCCTCGTCCCGTCTCTGTTTCTGTCTGAGTCCCGCCTGCCTGCCAGCCTTCTGTATGACTATGACGTGACGCAAACTTGGCTCATAAATCACTTGTCACGTCACACAACTGGGGGATTCACATCCACATTTACAACACAACACAACGCCAGGGAGCAAAAGCAAAACCGGGTAGTATCTCCCTATACTATGCCACTATCTAAAACTACTTACTAGCACTACACTATGTACATACGTATATGTATCTGCATTACGCCTTGTCTCTGCTACTTCTGTATAAATACGATTCAGTCTTACCATGTGAATGTCCAATGTACCTAGACACAGTAGAGCCGAGCACTACGTATAGTAAGTGGTTACATAACAGTGTCTTTTCAGATGGATAAAACACCGTAGTGCATCAGCAATGTCATGTCATGTGCGATATACGACATGATACGATACAATACAAATACCAAATACAATAGCAACTCGTTTACTACGTACTACATGTATGCTCTCAACACATAGTCGAACTCAAGCTTACTTTTATGCAGATATTGCAACCTATGTACCTAATACCAATACGCAATAGAATGCAGTCACTGCTGCTGGTTGCTATATACACATTGAAGACGTACATGCATTGCATGATATTACAACAAACCTTATATGTACGTGGAGTAGAATGTCGTACAAAATGCAAGAGTGAAATATTAGCGTCTGTCCTAATCTAACTAACGTACCTTCATATTACACAGCAAAGTAAGTAAGTTAAAGGGAACAAATGCTCGGAAATAGGAAATCATCTCTTATGATAGGAAACGACACGATATCATCTAATACAATTCAATCCAATCTGAGTAGGAGCTCTGTTGCAGCGTGTGCTGTAGCACAGAGCAGGCAAGTCGGCTCACTCATAATCATCCCTATACATATATAGACGAGCATAATATATGTATATCGCGAGTATTCCTATAATTTGACGGAAAAGGAACCCCAAAAGTACACGGAGTATAGGCAATCCATCTATTTGCCCATTTATCTATCTTGGGCTTGCATTCCTTGTATCATCCATCTTGCTGTATACATTATGAGTATATGACTGTTGTATGGCTATAGAAGAGAGTTACTAGTTTGTCTGCCGTCGTCTGCTCTTCTAACTGAAAGAAGGGATCCCCCACTCCACTCTTTTCCACCGGAGAACACAACATAATACAATTCTCCCAGCTATCTATCCATCCATCCAAGCCGAAATAAAAACATCCTGGAGTCTTCTTTGTACGCTGCATACACATTCTAGAATGTCTAGTGCACGTAGTAAGTACATAGGCAAAAGTAGCTCTCCTTCTCTCTGTCTGTCTCTCTCTCTCTCTCTCTCTCTCTCTCTATGCTCTCCTGAACAGGACTGAACTGACTGCGTTGCTCTTACAAGAAATGGACTGACACTTCTTTGGAAGGAGAAAAGCATTGGAAGCAGGAAGAATGCATTAGGCAAGGAAAGTCAAGTCAACTCAAAGTCAACTTAACATCTAGATCTACTTATCTGTAATATTGTGTATACCTAGTAGCATCTTTTCCTTTATTCATACATCCGTCCAAGCATCCCTCCCAGCAAAATGTATACGTACTGCTAAATCAAGAGAGAGCACAATGCTGCTTATACCGAGACACTATATGTATATGCATGTATAGATAACTGTGCTCAGACGATTCTCAGTAGTCGTTTTAGTGTAAATGTTAGTCCGGATTCGGTGTTTTCCTTTCCCCGCATTCGCTTAGCTGTCTTTCCGTTCGGGAGGATTTTTTGATTTATTCTTCTTACTAGTAGTTCGTTTCGTCCGCCTTCTCTCTATCAGAACCTCCACACGCATAAGCAATGCTCCGGGTAGACATTCGGATCTCTGTAGTTATAAATAGATATTTGTGTTAAGAGCTAGCAATTCATTTTTCTAAATTCACGATTTCAATTATTACCTATGTACATCTGCATAATGTACACATTTTAGTATTATTAACAATTGTATCTATGCAATGCAACGAAAAACTACCTGCACGAAATCTATCTTAACAAGTTAGTTTAATGTTTAAAGGTAAATAAAGTGGACTAGATAAACCTATCTAAACAAGTTAGTTTAATGTTTACTGTATTTTAAAGGTGAGCAAGTAAGCGGCGTTGTAGTCCATAAAAATTGTAAACGTGAGGTCGTGAGGTTCAACTTAAATACAGATTTTTTGCAAGCACAAAAGTTAATACCAATAGTTTCTTTAGCACAAAGGCACTAAGTAAGTTATCAGAAGTTTATGAGAAAGAATGATTGTCTAATTGAAAAAGTATTAGGGAATGAAAGGATATGGCGACATCCGTCCAAACAAATAGCAACAAAGGAGACAAAACGAGAGGAAAAGTTTATTTTCTAATTCTGTGTAGTAGTCTTGGAATAAAGTAAGTAAGCAGCCAGTGAGAAAGACAGGACGGAGAAAGATCTTTGTATTCGATCATGAGGCCATAACAGTGGAAAAGAGTAGCAAACAGAAAAGTGGGGGGAAGAGCGGAATAGGAAGTAAAAGTGGAAGAAAGACGAGGAGAGAGACGAGGGCGACAGGCTAAAAGAAAGTACAGAATCTATGTACATATAGTAAGTATAGTGGTACTGCGGGTGGACAAAGACAGAGTAGACATTAGCCAACGAAACTAAACTAGGTAGACTAACTGTACTAAAGTTTACTATGAATGCAGAACGAGAAAGGAGAGCACCTATGCTGATGCTCGAGAGTTGAGCATACAAAGAGAGAGCGAGAGAGAGAGACGAACACGAACAAGAAGACGAAGATGAAATGGTGTTCGGCAAAGAGAAAGAATCAAGAGAGAATAGACGAAGGGAAGAACAAAAGCATCAGAATAAATGGGCGAGTCAGACTCCAACTAATGTAGGTGCAGTTCAAAGGAAACGCTTTATAAATCATTGCGAAAAACGAAAACTATTTTCTACCTCTCGCTCTTGTCTTGAATGTCTTTGCGACTCTCCTGGTCTGGTCTACCAACCTCTTTCTTACAACTATGTTTACGTTCGTAGACTCTCTGCGTTTCGTTTTGTACATCAATACTGAGACAATAGTAGCCGAACCAAGCCAAACTAACAATCGGCCTTTCACTAGTATTATACTTTGACTGTTAGCATATAGTGATATAAGTAGTCGACAAGATTTCCGATTACATACTACACAAGGTAAGTAAATACTCTTCTGTTACGTAATACCAGCAGTGATAGTGTATTGATGGTACATATCGCTGGTGGTAGTCCTACTAATAGAAGTACTAAAGAGTATTGATATATCTTGAGCGGAACTAGTTGAGTTCAACTCTTTAGGTCTGGTCTGATGGGATGCCGTGCCAGATCAGACAGTGCAGGGCAAACCAAGCCAACTCCTGATACTGAATCCGCTTATAAATAAGGCGCTACATGCTTCTCCGTAATGTAGGTACTACTGACAATAGAAAACTAATGCAAAATTATTAAAAAAAGTTTACTTTCTGATAATGCTTCTATAACTTTGCTGTAAATAAGTAATAAGTAATTAATCTGTACCTTAATGAACGGTAGTTTACATATTGGTATTAAGTATCTTTGCTAATTTGTGTTTGTACAACATGTGTGTGGATTAGGTGTATAATCTTTACTGTTTACATCTGACTTGTATATTGCTGGTCGTAGTGCGGTCATCTGATTGTAAACAAGGAGAAGTAACCTTGAAGTTCATAAATCTGAGTACACCGTGTCGTGTTAAAACTCCATACCTGGAACAAGTGGCATTACAAGTAATAAAGCGACAAGCGGTAGACCATCTTCACCAACACCATAATGAAGGAATGCAATAGGAAAGGGCATGGTTGCCTGCGAGTTCTTCAATTTTTCTACCTTCTATATTCGTATTATACCCTTTCAACGGTCGTGTCGTGTGTTATACACTCACAATACATCTACGTAGTACGTAACCTTCATTCTTTTTGATTTCTTATATCCTAGAAGTTATAGGAATGTACTCGACCGTATGTCGGTGATGCAGATGTTAATTTGTAAGGTAATACTTATATAGAAAGACATTATTACATGTTCTTTGAAAGTTTGAAGCTAACGGTTACTGTTAAAGAGTTTACCTGAACTCCAAATACTTGTTAGTTTGAATTCATGATTCAAATAAGCTGCTTTATAAAAGTGTTATTATATGGCATGGTTTGTGTTAACACAATGGTTGCAATGATTTGAGATGCAAAGATGCTGTCTGAAATTCCTTATAATACATTTGTGACTGGGAGTTACAAGCTGGCAGTTGTGTTTGAATGTAAAGTAAGTAAGTAATGTAATGTAAGTAAGACTTGAGTTGATTTGACTTGGTGTTGGTCTCTATTCTTACTCCTGGCCTGTGTGTAACCTGCATGCGGTGTTTTGGCTTCGTAAATCATCTTGGGTCATAGTCTCGACAGATTTACTGCTTGCTGACTGCTCGCTCGAGGGCCATCAAAGAGTTAACTTGCCTTCATATCGTCGCCCAACGCCGTAATACCTTCACCAACCAAACCAAGCTGTGTCATCGTGGATAGTAGTTAATGTAATTCATTTCTATATAATGTGAATGTGGGTGTGATGTGATTCTTTTCCGATTCTCTACTGATCTCAAACTGAATTAAACTTAGCCACTACTACCACTACGTCGTCCCCATTGACTCCAAGGAACGCTTCTTCGACATATAGCACCTAATCCATAAAATATGTCACTCTTAAGGAATTTTGTTCCTGTTTTTAATTCGGCCAATTTATATTGTTTATTTAATTTTATTGTATACAAACTTAAACTTTTGTGAAAAAATACTTTTG